>CAUYSK010103121.1:0-78158 GCA_963575035.1 Avahi laniger
GCATTCTTTTTTATTTTTTATTTCAGGATATTAAGAGGGTACAAACATTTTGGTTACATTTTATGTTTTTGCCTCACCCAAGCCAGGATTAGAGACACGTCCTGCATGTCCATCACGTCCATTAGTTGTGAGTTTACCCCATCCAACCTCCTAATCCCTGGAGAATATTACTACCCTGTGAGCACCATAGTGTTGATCAGTCAGTGCCAATTTGATGGCGAGTACATGTGGAGCCCATTCTTCCGATCTTATGATACCTCACTTCGGATAATGGGTTCAAGTTCTATTCAGGAAAATATAAGAGGTCACTTTTATTTCTTATAATTGAGTAATATTCCATTGTATACATATACCAAATTTTAATAATCCACTCATGAATCGATGGACACTAGGGTTGTTTCCACATCCTTGCAATAGTGAATTGTGCTGTCATAAACATTCAGGTGCAGATGTCTTTATTATATAATGTCTTTTGTTGTCCCGTCCCACGGGACCAGTTATTCGTGGGTACCTGGGAGGAGGGAGTGGGAAATGGGAAAGGCAAGAAACAAGAAATAGAGACAAGACAGGAGTCTGATCAAGTCTCGTTTACTGGCAGTAGGGCAGAGGCTTAAATAAGGCAGAAAGAGGAAGTAGCTAGGCGGTACTTTCCAAGGCGGGAGTTACCATGGAGATTCCCGCGCTCCGGCTGCCCAAGGGTTAAGTCACACTGGGTAAATGGAAACTTACAAGCTCTTTTCCCGGGCTTTGGCAAATGCACGGGCTTGGTCGGCCATTTTAGGTAAGGGGGCAGATCCACATGGCTTGCGGCCATTTTGGATAAGCAGCTGCCGGGCCTCATGGCTCCGGACAGAGTACAAGGATTTACAATGAGGTATAGAAGGGGAGATAATGAGCTCACTTTGGGTCTTGTTGGACATAAAGAGAAGAGTGTCCAGAGGGCAGGTCTTGGGCTCAAGGGCAAACTCTCAGCTAGAGATAGAAATTTAGAAAGTGTCAATACCAAAGTGTTAGTTAAAACTCTAGGCTTGCAATAGATTTCTCAGGTAGTTCCTGTAGTTTGAGAGTAAAAGATGTCAGAGCCCAAGAAAGCAGCATCATTTAAGGGAGAGACAGAAAGGGGACTTGGAGAGAAGAAGAAAGAGAGGGGAATATTATGGAAATTAGTGTGAAGAAGTTGGGCAAATAGTCACAAATGAGGACAGAACTATGCTCACTGGATTTTGCAAAGACAGGTTGTTATTGGCCTTAGCTAGGGTGGTATCAGTGGACTACTGAAGGCAGAAACTGTGGTTTCGGCTTGAGAACTGTGTGGGAAATGAGGAACTAGAGAACAAATGTAGGTAACTCTTTCTAGAAGTTTTGGGAATAAAGCTCTCCTATACTCTAGGCAGGACACTGGGCATTTGAGGGGGGAAATCGGGCACATAATTATCTTGCTGCTTCTCCCTGACAAGGTCTGTGCTTTTCGACAAGTGTGAAGGTTTACTGGTCACATGTTTGAAATAACTGATGTGAATACTTTTTAGGTCTTTTGTTGAAAATTCATTAACTCATCATTCATTGTTAATTTATGGCATGGATTTAATAATTTGAAGTAAATTTATATGCAAGAGTCCAGGTGTGACTACAATATGTATGAGAACACGTTAATTTTATTCATCAAGCAACTAAGTACCTGTAGTCAGCATTCTTATGTTGGTGACATTTGTATATGTTTGTATATATCAGGGTGGATATGTTTATATATGCTTGCATACATTTTAAAACTAATGATATACTGGAAATTCATCAGATCATTCCCAAGTTTTCAAAATCAAAATTTTGATAGGATTTTGATAGAGTACTGAATGTGAATTTTGAGACAAGCTGTCAGAAAAACTCTATGTTAATGTTAATATTTTTTCCACATGATTAGATTCTTTTTTCCTTTAAGAGCTCTTGGGGGATCTGTGATAAGATTTTGGAATGCATATCTGTTTATTTAAAAGTCCCATTTTACATGTTGTTTGTTTACATAATAGCTCAAGCCCTTCTTTTTGAATTATAGTGATGTAACACACAATGACGTTTCCGTCAATGATGGCCTGCATATATGACAGTGGTCTCATAAAAATATAATGAAGCTGAAAAATGCCTATTATCTAGCCATGTTGTAACACTGTAGCGCAATGCGTTACTCACGTGTTCGTGGTGATGCTGATGTAAACAAATTTCACATAACAGTACAGCACATACTATTATGTACAGTACATAATACCTGATAATGATAAAATGACTGTGTCACTGGTTTATGTGTTTATTATATTTTTTATTATTATTTTAGAGTATACTGCTTCTACTTAAAAAAAACTAAAAAACTCAAGCTAGCTGTAAAGTAGTATCCGGCAGATCTTTCAGGCATTGTCATCATAGGCGATGACAGCTCCATGCGCTATCGCCCCTGAAGAACTTTCAGCGGGACACGATGTGGAGGTGGAAGACAGTGATACTGATGATCCTGACCCCGGGTAGGTCTAGGCAAAATTTAAAAAATAAAAAAAACTAAAAAATTTAAAAATAGATAAAAGCATATACAACAAGGCTATAAAGAAAGAAGGCATTTTTGTATAGCTATATGATGTGTTTGTGTTTTAAGCTAAATATTACCACAGGAGTTAAACAGTTAAAAATTAAAAGTTTACAAAGTGAAAAAGTTACAGGAAGCTAAAGTTGTTATTAAAGAAAGAACACTATTTTTAAAATAAATTTAGGATGGCCTAAGTGTACAGTGTTTATCAAGCCTATAGCAGTGCACGATGATGCCCGAGGCCTCCACATTCAATCACCGCTCACTCACTGCTCACCCAGAGCGACTCCCAGTCCTGCAAACTCCATTCATCGTGAGTGCCCTGTGTAGGTGTACCCTTTTTTAAATCTCTTACACTATATTTTTACTGTACCCTTTCTGTATTTAGATTTGTTTAGATACCCAAATACTCACCACTGTGTCACAGTTGCCTAGAGTATGCATACAGTAACATGCTGTACAGGTTTGCAGCTTAGGAGCAGCAGGCTATACCATACAGCCTAGGTGTGTAGTCAGCTATACCACTGAGGTGTGTGTAAGTACACTGTATAATGTTTGCACAATGTTGAAATTGCCTAATGGTGCGTTTCTCAGAACACTTCCCCCATCACTAAGTGACCCGTAACTGTACTTGTTTGATTACAATCGAGAGCATTTATTACATTTCTTCAACCCCGTGTAATTTAGCTGACATGAAGCAGGATTGAAAAAAAGAACTTCTTAAATTCAATTCTTAAACTTGTTGACACTGCTTCCCTCCCCCACTTCTCTCCCATATTCATCTGTGAATGTGAGAACATCCTTAGGCTGATGAGAATCGAGGGAAATAAGCGAAATGCAGATAAGTTGTAGCAGTGTTATCATCAAGACTTTTGTTGTCTGAGTAAAGAAAATATTTTCGTTAAGGGCCTAGAGAAGTGGACCCGAAGAGGAATTTGATAATCGTTGATGGGAAGATGAGAGATGGTTCTTGCTGTGGGTGACCTCTGTACCTGGGATGGGTTGGGGTGAGGCAGGAAAAGGAAAAGGACGGGCAAAGAATGGGGTTTGGAATGGGGAGCTAAGAAAATCATTAAAAGTTTCTATGTTCTGCAGAATGGCAAATGAGATTATCTGAAAATACCTAAAAATAAATGATAAAATACAAGAAATATTTTCTGAAATGCATAGCTAAACTCACAAGAAAGTAAAAAAAAATATTTTTGAGGACCAAAAGTCAAAAAGTATGAAACTGTACTAGTAACTAGGCACTAAACTTGTGGGTGCCCAAAGGTCATTAGCCATAATAGTGACCAACTGTGGAATTTGGAAAGTCAGCACTAAAAATATGGATTAAAATATAAGATAAAAGGGAGGGATCAGAGTAAAAGTGTTCTGAGAGCTTTTGATCTTTTAGAAAGAGGGAGAGATGTTGATTAACTTTAGATCGTGTTATATGAGAATGAATGTTAAAACTTAAAGGAAACTCCTAAAATAATGCAAGTATTTAATAATGCTTTTAGGGTGCTAGAGGGAAGTATGTAATAAACATGCCAATTAACACAAAATGAGGCACAAAATGAAAAAGAAAACATGTACAAAGAGGCTAAGAAGAAACTGCAAAATAACATGGAAAAATTAAGTCCAAATGTCCTAATCACAGTAAATGACACACAGACTTTCACATTGTGTAAAAAAATGCGTGAATAATATAGTCTCAAAATATCTGAAACAAAAATTGGAGAATTAGAAAGAGATGGACAAATCCATAATTAAATTGGGAGCATTTGAGGCCTATATCTTACTAATTGGTAGGTAAAACAGAAAAAAAGAATATAAAAATATGAAAATATAGAACTAAAGAGCTCGATCAAATGGATATATAGAGCTGGTCCTTGAACAACACAGGTTTGAACTGTGGGTCCACTTATATGTGGGAAAGTAGAATTAAATCTCAGTATGTAAAGATTTAATTTCCTAAAACAACTAAAAAGGTAAAAAAGACATTGGTGTGGAAAATAAGAAACAACTAATAATAAAAGTCAGTTAAAAAATCTTACTACTTGTTAACTTCTTTACCAATGAATTGCAACAGGATGGCCTGTGAGAAGAAGAAAATATACTGTTTTAATAATGAACTGTGAATGAAGAATCTTAACTCAATGCTATATGGATTTATCCCTTTTAATCTTTAACAATGCTTTGAAGTAGGTAACGTTTTAATTTTTCCGACTAAGAAAAGGAGGCTCAGAGTCCCAAGCTAGCTGTAGCGGAGGTGGGGTTACCTTAGCTCTAGACTATGTCATAGAAAGACCACGCTGCTGCTTTTTTATAAAATTATTTCAAAATATTAAGGGATACAAATGTTTTTGTTACATGGATACACTATATAATGCTGAACTTAAAGCGTTCAGTGTTCTTGTCACCAGGACAGTGTTTATTGTACCCAATATGTAAGGTTTTTTTTTTTTTTTTTTTAGACAGGGTCTCCCTCTGTTTCTCAGGCCAGCTAGAGTGCAGTGGCATCATCATAGCTCACTGCAACCTGAAACTCCTGGGCTCAGGCAATCCTCCTGCCTCAGCCTCCCAAGTAACTGGAAATACAGGTATGCACCAACACACCTGGTTAATTTTTCTATTTTTTGTAGAGACAGGGTCTTGATATATTGTGCAAACTGGTTTTGAACTCTTGGCCTCAAATGATCCTCCCAGCTTGGCCTCCCAAAATGCTAGGATTACAGGCATGAGCCACCAAGCTCAGCTTCTAGTAGGTAAGTTTTTATCCCTCACCCACCACCATGCTTCTTTCTTGACAACAAAATGATTCTTAAGAAAAGATAGAAGTTTTCTTAAGTTGAATTAAGCTGAGTAACATTAGCTCATTTAACTAAGAGTAGTTTAGCTTTTCTGTACTTAAAGCAGACTCTCAGATTATCTCTCTTAAAAAGGAAACAAAATGTGAAATGCACTATTCATTCAAAAAGTACATAAAATGAATATGTACTGTTGAAAGAATAATAATAAAATGAACATTTGTGAAATCACCATCCAGGAAATAAATCATTCTTGGTTTCATGGAAGATGCTTGAATATCCCTCCTTCCCAGCTCCCTCAGCACCTTCCAGAAGCAGCCAGTATATAGACTTTTGTGCTAAATAGTCTCTTTAATTTCTTTATAGCTTTAATATCTGTAAACATATCCTAAACAAGATACTATTTGTTTTTAGAATAATATGAATGTTTAATTCTGTATTGGCTCCTGATCCAGAAAAAAAAAAAGCTTATAAAAGAACTTTTTTTGTGACAAGCGAAATTTGAATTTGTAATATATGTTAGATAATAGTATTGCATCAACATTGTTAAATTTTCTCATTTTGTTAAATGCACTGTAATCAACTAATAGAAAGTTCTAGGTTTTAGGTAACACTCCAAGTACTTATGGATAACAAAATTAAATAGAGTTCAAAGCACAAACCTGGTTGCCTCCAGAAGATGAACGCTCCCAAGAAAAGATGAATTGAACAGAATTATTCACTTGTCTCCAAGATTTTACAAGACTCTGTTCTGGGGAAATTGATGAAATTATGAAGGAGTGAAGGCCTAGTTTCATAGGGGGATAGACTGGGGAGGGGAAGCAGGGATTAAAGATTCTTGCACAAGGTTGGGCAGCTGCACAAACCTTCCTGGTAAAATGGCAGCAAGACGAAGGTTGGAGGAAGTGCTGAAATGCAGCCTGCATACTTTCCCCCAAGAAGTAGGTTCTAGAAGAGATTCCTATGTGCAATTCCTTCACCCAGTGGGTGTATTTGTTTTTCTAGTTCTCCCATCTAGAAGGAGCGTATTTTTCTTTGTCATTTATCTCCCTGAAGGAGATGCCTTTCAAAGAATTTCCATGAATGCTAAGTTCTTGCTGAGCCAGTTCTGCTAGCCTCTTGTTAGCTCTCAAGCAGCTTCTAGAGAGTTCTTATTTTAGCCCCTTCCACTGTTCACTTCTGGATTCAGAGACTCCTAATGCTACTAGTTCCTGTGCCTTCTGAAGACAGCTGGGCACACATCACAGTGGTCCTCGACTTTCTCCACCTGCCAGCTTGGGATTTAGCTCTCTTGTTTGGCTAAGTCGGGGCCACGGGGCCACTTGATTTTTGGTTCTGAAACTCAGTTGCTGTGTTTGCTTTCTTATTCTCTCTGTCTTTGAGATTTGTCTTTTTAAGAATTCCTTTAGTGAAGTGTTAGTAGGGTTTCAGCCTTCCATCTTAACCCCGAAGCCTCTCAGATATCTAGTCCTGAAACATAATCACGGGATTTTATTCTTCTTTTAAAATCTATGCGTCCTGCGGGAGATAATGTGAAAGAAAGTAAGAACTGGGTCTGTAAAGCTCCAGGGATAAAGTCTTTAGGTGGAAAAAAAATCCTCAATGTCTGTGCCTGCTTTGCCGGGTAATGAGTGCTCAGCAGTATATGCTGCAGCCCCCAGTCTCTGAAAGTGGCCCAAGTGCTCCATGCTCATTAGGTAGTAGTATCCAGAATGAGCTGAGTTCTGCCAAACCTGCGAAATGTGGTCAGTGCAACCTTAGTGCTATGGTCTGTATGTTTTTATCTCTCTAAAATTCATATGTTGAAATCCTAACTCCTACAGTGATGATATGAGGAGGTGGAGCCTTTGGGAAGTGATTTCCTAGCTAGAGCTCTATTTTTGCCAAACTGAGGAGGGTAAACAGATACATTTCCTGTACTAGACCACAAGATCTAAAAAGACCCCTAAAATCTGTTGAGATGAACCTTATTCCAAGAACCTATAAAAACTTTGTATTAATTTCTTTAAAAAACACCTTATTAATATTTCATAAACTTTACGGGGCCAGTCCACAGTCATGAAATTCAGTACTAGTCTAAAAGCAATTGAGTTTGGTGTCAGAGGTGAATGAGATCTCAGTTTACCACTGAGAATTATTTATACTTCAGTAAAAAGTTTCTCGGTCTAGGTTAACTAGCTGATTAGAAAATTACGTTAATGAAGGAAAAATTAGGGGTTTGATAACTGTGTGGGTCAGTTCATTTTTCTTGCATCCATGATCTTAACTATGACTTTTGGAACTGGCCAGTCTGGCTGGGTGTTTTACAATTATACTCCAGCTGCGGCAAGGGGAAAGGTGGAGCCAGTGCACGAAATTATTCATTCCTTTTTTATTCATTCACTGATTTATTCAATAAACACACGTTGAGTAGCTTTTTTCTGTTATTTAGTAGAGTTTTACATGATGATGTTATATAATTCCCATAACAGTTTCATTATCTCCCTACTCAGGGTCAGACTAATTAAGAAAATCCCAAATCTGTGTTATCTGGGAAAAGGTTGACTCAAAATTGAAAGCCAGGTCTTCTGACTCTAACTTCAGGATTCTTTCTTCTACCTTATGGTAATTAGCTTGAAGATCATCACTAAAATAGCTTAGTTACTTCATAGAAGATTCCTAATTCAGAAAAAAGAAGTAAAAAGTCGCAGGTTATTGTATTGTTATATTTTTATTATATTTACCAAAATAAAAATGTTTAGAAATGCTCCATTAATCTTCAAAGGAAATTGAAACTCTAAATAATTGCTAACAGAATAACATTCTAGTTTAGTTTCTAAACTTCCATCAAAATATATTCTTTAATTTAGTGGGAGAGATTATAACTATATTATTTTGACATAGTGAAACATTATTTTTCCCGTCTTTGTTATTCCAAAGATAATTACACTATTTTATTAAGAATTATACCAATAATGATAAACTTTAGTTATTAAAATGTTTGTCTAGAAGAACCTCTATTTGGCTAATGAAATATCTTGGTCAATTTTCCTTCATGTGACATTAAATCATTTTTAAAAGTTATATTTATATTTATTTTAATAAAATGATTTTTATTGAGATAATGTCCCAGGAAGTTTTACAAGGATGAGGCACCTGTCAAATTTTACTAGGCATAGCTTCGTCATTATGAATTTTGTTTTCATTTTTAGCAGTTATCATCCTTAATACTACAGGTCTAAATTTCATCAAGAATTTTTTCCTCATAGAAATACTAAACACATGATATAGGTTTTTTGTTTTTTTTTTAACTAGACAACCTAATTCTAAAGTTCCTGGAAAAAATATACAATAATACCCAAGAAAATGCTGAGAATGACAATAGCAAGGGAGTACTACCCCATCAGATGTTAAAACCTATTATAAATCTCTGAAGATTAAATCAGCATAGTCCAGGAAAGTGAATATAGATCAATCAATAAGGAAACACAAAATCTGCAAACCCAAATACATAAAATAATTTAGCATGTAATAAATGTGGCATTTAAAATTCTGGGATAACTGATGAATGGTCTTGAGTCAAGTAGGTAGCCAGTTCACATAAAAGGAAATTTATATGGTTCTTAAATATGTGAAAAGATGACCAACCCTATGTATAGTAAGAGAATTTCACCTATAAACTTCACAAGATGAAAAGATTGACAAGGATATTGGGAATCAATACCCTCATACACTGCCGATGGGAATATAAATTAGTTCGACTTCTATGGGCAGTTTATCCAAATTGATTAAAATTTAGGAGGAACACACTGTTTGACATAGAAACTCTATTTCTGGGGTCATATTACAACTGTGTCATTGAACGGTATATGAGAACCTGTTTTTATGATAGTTGCTATTTCCAGTGAGGAAAAAATGGGTGGTTGGGGGCAAGGGAGTGAGTTTAATTTTTTATTCTATAAACTTTCATGTCTGCTTAATTTTATGCATATGCATATGCATGCATTACCAATTCAAAAATAAAAATACTGGAACAAAAAAAGTTTCTTCCATCTAATTTTTAGTCAAATACAAATTTACCATGTATAATTTTAGTTTTACATTTTATTCCTTTTTTTCCTACATAGTCTAGTTTTATTCCAGGTCAGGTTTTCAAATTTCTAACCAATTTTACCAAGTATAATTTTAGCCATCATTTTTATTTTATGTTAGTTATTATTCATTATGAATCAAACTAAAAGGCTGAAATTTTTATTTCTTGGCTGCTCCATGAGAAAATTATAAGCAAGGACCCTCTGATGTGTTCCAACTGTCATCATCATTAGCAAAGCAAGAGCAAAAATCAAATATCTTTAGCTTCAAAATGGTGAGGTTAAAATGTTCTATTGAAGTGACAACCTTCCTCTTTAAGACAACCTTGAATGTTATTATGAAAGTTATCTAAATAATTATTTCTTTCTTTCCAGGGACTCTTGCATAACTGTTTTCCTTTATGTTCTGTGTATAAATGGAGCTTTGGCATAGATGAAGACAGAGCAGGGTATAATATATCGGATGAACCTCTCCTTCCCTGATTAAGGTATATGGGTGCTTACAATTCTCAGAAATCTGGCAGCATGCAGTATCTTTTAGCAAACCAGATCCTGAATGGTGGTCCAACTAGGGGACTAATATTAAGCCCCCACCTCAACCTCCAAAATAAGAGAGGTTCTTGTACTTACCATTTGAAAAAAACATCAATGATTAGAAAGGTTGATATAAATAATCCTGTAGACATTTACAAATTTACAAAGCCCAGTGATTATACTGGGCTTTTCCCCCAGTTTTTATAGATCTACTAATCCAGAATAGAGCTGAGATGATTCATTATGACCCTGGAAAATTAGGGAAATGACTGGGTTAAATAATTAATTGTGCCATTCAACACTATTTACTCAGTGCCTACTTTACACCAGACTTTGGGCTACACAGGCATTGAATTTACAAAGATAAGACATGTTTCTGCGTATCAAGGGATGCTGGCATTTACTTAATCCTTGCATTTTCCTGTTGCATTGCCAGGTAGGTGGATGGAAATGAATGTGGTTATTTGTTAGAACTTTCACATAGAGCCCTGAGACAATTAAAGACTTCAGCAGCAGAGAACAGTTCAAGAAAACCTTTTTTTTTTTTTTTATCAGGCTAATGGTGAAGTTCACTCTTGCAGTTCTCTCTGTATCCTGGTATCCTGTGCCATTGAGATGCCAATTGATTGCTAATTACTCTGCATTATCCATAAGCCAGCTACAAACATTTTTAATGGCATGCTCTTTGTTGTAATTTAGGGGCAGGGACTGCCATCTCTCTCTTTGTACTTTGGAACACTTCTTTCTGAGCTTACAAAGTGTTTGGCTGACATGCAGGAGCCTGAGGAAGCTTAAGCAGAAACTTGGTCTCATGAAACGTAATCCTACCACACCCTGAAATGGATAGATGACTGTGTCAGGCCAGTGTGCACACACAGACTGGTAAGTGGAAGATTTGTCAGCCAGAATTGTGAAAGGTGCTACTGCACGGCCAGTCAGCTCTGCCAAAGGAGAAAGCCACCTGCCAAGGGCAAACATGTGAATGGCCATGAAGATCATGTTCTCCTTCTCAGTTGGTTCTGAGCACCGAGAGTAGAGACTGAAGTGCCGTAGACATAGCAGTAAGTAAACCTGCCTAATGATGTGCCTGTGTTTCGAGTATAAGATTTTTCTATATCTGAAATGAACAACTGATTCTCAAGGAACTCCAAAGCAAAAGTGTAAAAAGGTGGGTAAAAAATAACTACAGTTTGGATTGGCCTCATAACTTGAACTCTGTGGTGGATGGAGGGACACAAAACTATCCGGAATTAAACCGAATGACACCTGGCTTCAGTGATTTCCACGGCTCCACTGGAGTCTCATGGAAGGCTGAGGATCACTGGACTAGCATTATTGAAAATAAAGAATAAAGTAGGTCACTTTAAAATCTTAAATAGTTTTACTTAGTGTGGCATAGATCACATCTTAAATCATCTCCGCGAATTTCCACCCGTGTCTTGTTTGATTAAAAACAGAATAGATTTGTTGAAGAATTGTTTTATCTACATTCTGTAATTGTTTCTAAACAGAGAACTGTTTAGAAGGACTAGTTTCCTAGCAATGTGTGACCTTTCTAACTATATCTCTTGTCGTTTCATGCAGACCCTATCTTCTGCTAAAACCGAGCCTTCACTGTGTTTCTCATTAAAGATTGTTGTCAATTCTTTTCCAAATTTACTGGATGGAGCATACGCTCCATACAAATAGATTTGGGCTCATCTTTTGTAGATGTTCTTGTGCCCCATCTAGACTCTCTTTACCAGGCCAGGGCATGAACCCTGCAGCTTCTGAGAATACTCACTGTTAGCTTACAGCTGCCCTGTGTCTGTAGAATCATCCTTGGCTAAATGGGAGCCTCTGAATCCTGGAGGACACATCACCAGCCCACAGCCAATGACTAAGGGAGTACAAAAGGCAGCCCTTATCTCAAGGTAGTACCAGTTCTGAAGTAAAATTCATGCTTCAGAGCTCTCTGTTGGACCAGGCTGCGGTTAGACTCAGCTGGGCCCCAAGTATGTTTAGCTTTCTTCTGCCTTTCCCTGGCGCCTTCACTTCTCTTCCCCTGGGTACATTAACACAAGAATCCCCGTCCCAGGCTCTGCTACAAGGGAACCTGACAATCACCATCATTATAAACATTTATGGCAGGTGGGTAGGAATCTGGGACTGGCAGTGGTATTGGAGTGGGTTTAGCACGTAATTTACCTTAGTAAGTGTTTGCTAAATGAGTGGATTTTCCAGGCTTGATCCTTGGATTAATAGTAGCACAGCTATCATCAAAAGATCTATTTCTCCAGCAGGGCCAGGCTCCCTGATTCACTCCCAGATTGGAAATGAAATGACTAGGAAAATTTCATAAGGCTCATTGCTGAATAGAAGGAAATTGATGACTGTTAATGATGTTAATTAGTCAACAGGGATTATTAAGTGTCAACTTTTCTCAGCATGTTACTAAGTACGTAGGTCTGTGGTAGGTTCAATGAAAAAAAGAAATCATTTTATAAGTGAAATGAATCTTATCTTAATGTAAAGATAAAACTTACTCCAATGAAACAATTGGGGGAATTGTAAGACAGTATGTAATCATGTGCTAAAATGTACTTTACAGGTAATAAATTCCAAAGGAGTTCAGAGAAGTAGAAATCAATGTGGGCGTTGGGCGTTTACAAGTGAGGCAAGTCTTCCTGGAGTAATAGGTGTGTGTGGGAGGGGCAGGAGAGGGAGCCAATCCAAGTGGGAGAGGTGGTAAGAACAAGGGTGTGGAGACAGTACGGAGGATGCCGGTGTTTGCCAGGGTACAGAAGACTAGACATTGTGTCCCCTGAGTTTGCTTCCCCTTCATATCACCATCCCACTTTCCTGTTTCCACTTCTTCATTTCATTTATTCATTCAGTTAACAAATACTTTTTGAGCACCTACTCTGTCCCAGGAGTTGCACTATGTTTCAGGGAAGGAATGAGCAGAAAACCCATCTTTGCTCTGAAGGAGCTGACAGTCCCCAGATAGATAAACTCAGCAAATGGACGATTACAATATAGGGCTGTCTTGGTGCTCTGAGAGTAAGCATAGGGCGCTAGGAGAGAACAAAGGACAGGTCCGGAAGACCACCCACAAGGCTTCCTGAGGAAGTGATGTCTATTTGAAGACCTAAAGGGCGGATAGAATTTAGCCAGGTGAAGGAGGGTGCAAGAAATAAATTCGAGAGATGCGTGGTGCTTTGAGGAAAGTGAGTATTGCAGTGTGACTGGTGTGTGCGGAGGAGAGAGAGACCGAGTTACTGCCGTGTCACTAAGAAAAGGAGTGTGGACTGCATCTCCAGGGCATGATACCCACTGGTTGGCTGAAATATTAAAATGACATGATCAGATTAGTATTTCTGAAACATCGCTTTAGCTGGAGTGGTTTGAATAAATCGGTAGAGACCAATCTGAAAGCTAAAGCACATATTAAAAAACTTTGTTACACTCACGGCAAATGACGGTGGGAGTGGAGAGACAGTAGCATTAAGAGCAACATAAATTGGTATTTTGTTGGCTATGGAAGAAGAGAATAAGAGTGGTTGAGAATAATTCTGGAGAATTTAGCTTAAGCAGCCAGCGGGGTGAGTGATGGTATTTTCATCAAGTTAGGGAGCATGAGAGGGAGTGCAAGATTGGGGACCACATGACTGTTCAGTTTTGGAAATGATGAGTTTGAGAATCCGGGGATATTCAAGTGGAGGTGTTGAGTAGCCTTTGACAGGGTGTGGAAGTTAGAAGTCAACTGACTCCTTACCAGGTCAACCTTTGGGTGTCGGTAACCAGCCTCCAATTACACAGTTAGGTGATCTTTGATGCCAGCCAGCAGTCTTACAGGGGGAGTGCAGCTTCTTTTTCTCACTTCTGGTGGGTGGCTCTCAGTGTCCTTCTCACATCAGCTCATCATTCACCAATATGTCCACCCGTTGCTGCCCGCCCCTTATTTGGTGACCTGCGCTAGGTCTGTAGGAAACTTGAAATCCTTGCTACATCTGCCTTGATTTGTGTAAAACCGGGAGGGGGAAAACCTTAATGTCATATGAGTCATTCATTTACTGTCTTCTCATCCAACATCCAAGATGTTCTGCGCACTTTCCTGGGACTTTGAGGTTCCAGGTGCAGCAAATGTTCATAACAGTCTTCCCTTCCTAATGATGCTTTCAAATTTCATGAGCAAATCTCCATGGAACACCTGGCTTGTTTGCTCAGAGAGAAATAGCTAAACTACTTCCTCACCAGCCCCACAGGGAGAGAAGTTGAAGACAGTAAACAATGATTGAAAAACTCAACTCTCCCCCAAAGATGACTCCTTTCCCCCCATATTTACTCCGTGTGAGTTGTTCTACTGGTTCTTCTGAAAAGTCCCCTTGTTACTCAGGGACATATAGCACTGTTTTTCAGCTTTGAGATGTCTCTCCTTGGTAAGTCCAATAGGTAGGGGTCTCAGTGTATATAGCAACTTCATGGTATTATCTCTTAGCTTGTACCTATGATATAATTTCTTGTCTCTCCCATATATTCTTCCTAAGTGTTTTAACATTTGAAGCCCCTCCCTCCAAGGTCAAGACAAATATCTTCAAACTGGCCTCCAAGATCCTTTAAAAATATGACATCCATGTGCCTTTGTCATCTGAGTTCTAGCCATGAGATCACTAAATAATAATGCACATTAATCAAACAGGTCTTGCCCTATCACATGTCCTTGGTGTTGCTGAGGCCATTCCTTCTACCTGTAACATCCTTTCTTTAATTTTTATAGAAAAATATTCTACTTGTTCTTAGGTCAACCTCATCTGTCATCTTCTGTATAATTTCCTACCATTCTTTTAATAGAAATTAATCCCATCTGTGGTGTTTGCAGCATGCTTTTACTCATCTACTTCTGAGAGTTAATAGGAAGACGTAAAGTGGATCTATACCTCATTCATCACATTTACCATCATGAGCCTAGCAAGGTGCCTTGAACACAGCAAATGTTCAACAGTTTAGCTAGACTGAAATTGTAGGCAAAGTGGGGTCAAATCATGGGAAGAATCTTAAATAACCTGAAATACTAGTCCAGTTGGTATCTGCTAAAGACTTGGGAGAAGAGGCATACAAGTTTCTCAGGGTCATCTGTTTTTGTAATTTATCTAAGTACTTCCACTGCAACAGCTTATGAGCATATTTGCCAAAGCAAGCCACAACACTATAACATCAAACTCACAAGTTGTGACTGCCTGCCTGATAGGGCAGTCTCTGCTTGTCAATATCTGGAGAACAAATGAAACCCATGGGCTTTGGATATAAAACATGATCAACAAGTAGGGACATGGAGTCTAAAAGATCAAGTGAGGGTATCCCTCAGAAAGTGGCCTGGGTCCCCCAGAAACTACCACCATGCCTGATGCCAGGACTCACATTGGGTGAGGGTCAGGGTGGGGGTGGGTGTCACCAATTTCAGCTGTTTAGTGGTGAAGAGGGAATCAATGAGGTAATCTGGACCAAATCCTGGTTTGGGGGAATAAAGTTCATATGGATGTCAATTTGGCAACTTGATCATCTGATGTTGTATAGCCATGTTGCCAGTGCCATAAGCATCTGAGTATCTGGGCTCTGCCAAAGCAGAGCTTCTCGATAAACTTCATCTTCAATGGTGGCTTTGGGCAGAGGGCTTCAAAGAGGGTTCAGGAAACTCTGAGCAACACTGGGAGTCTTAGGCTATGCAAAAAAAGCCCCTATTTATGTGAATTACACGTCACTTGACATGCCTGAACCTTAGACTCACGTAAATGTATGGTGCTCTAAAAATATTTGGAAGCTCATCTTGACACATCTAAATTTAATTTGGGTTGCTAATTTTCAAGAACCAGATCTATTAATAATAATGTACATGCATGACCAATTCCATAAATACCAACCACATGTACTTTTCAGCTACCCCTGACCCATATCTTTCCCCATCAGATATGCACGTACCTATCTCACATGACCACATGCCCCACCAACCCATCTGTACCTACAAACAGAAGCATGTACATATGCAAATGTGCACACCTTCACCGAACCTTGGGGTCCTACAAACTTTCCTTCTCCTTCTAGCCTACCCTGAATTATGCAGCTGCTTTAGGTCATTCTCTGACCAAGGAGCTACACTCTAGGTGGAACAGCTGTGGTCAGAAACTTGGCCGGGACTTGTCGCCAAGAGCGGGTTAGAGGTGGCCAAGTGAGCACTGTTGAGTGTAGCTGTGGAATGTGGGTGGAGCCAGAAAAGGGGCACAGCTGATGTCCCTTCTTCCAGAAGATGCTTCCCTCCCTCCCCAGTGAGATAACTGAAGGCAGCTGTGTGCTGCTGATGCGAGGAAAATGAGATGGCAGAGCTTAGCTTCAGGAGCAGCAGCTGCTGTGGTCTGGAGGGTGCTACCGGATCATCCCCAGAGGGTGGTTAGTGCTCCAATGCCCCAGCATAATGGTAGAAGGCGGCTGGCCCTCCTATCTCCTTGCTAAGGACTCTAGTCAATCAGCATTGGCAAAGTTTGTTGAGTTTCTCTGTATTTGAGGGCCGGTATGTGATCATACCTGTGAGAAGACACATTTTCTCATACACACACATCTACTCATATATATATATACAGACAACTGCCCTAGACGAAGACTTTTAAAATTTCTGCTCAGTGGTAAAGCTGGGTGTTAGCAGGGGCCAGCCAAATGTGTCTGATGCCCTTGCATACAGCTTCTCCAGGACTGCAAAGCTAATGTTCTCCCTCACTGAGAAGCAAGATCCCTCAGTTGGAGAGCCTTGTTCAAGTCGTCAAGCTCACTCCATACTCAATTTTATCCTCTTGCTCCAGCTCACTTATTCCATGCCAAAGGGGACCAGTGGGGCCATGTACCCTCATGGTTTAGGGACATATATGATGTTTAATTACTAAGACACAATCTTAGTAATTAAACACCAACTGCAGTCCCAGCTTATAAGGTCAATTATATTTAAGAAGAGGGTTCCTGCTTAGTGAAATTATGAAAACAGACTCAATTAGTTCTTGGTTTCTACCTCTTTGAAGCCCCCATCATAGCTTTTTGGCGTCTTACACTCCCCACATGACCAGTGTCTTTCAATAGTTTCTCTGACTGTCCACTGAGCTGTTCTATTGAGAACAATCTTCCACTTGCAGTGTCCCAGACAGCTGATTACCACCAACAGCACTGTTGTGACTGCAGAAAGACCCAGGCTTAGTAAGTAAAAAACAACTGCTGAACTCATTTGTCTTTGCAATCCTTCTCCCAACTTTTGAGCTCTTAGTATGCTTTCCTTCATCCCATCATCTCATCTTGCACCCCAGTTGATGTGCTCCCTCTCTTTGATTTGTGATTGGACACATCTTTGATTTTAGTCCGTCTTGGCCATCACTTCAGCAACAGCTGCCTTTCCAGCTTGACTTCGCTCTTCATATTTGCTATGGATAAATCCATAAGCTGAATGCATCTGTCCCTGGCAGCTGGAATTATAATCTTCCACTATAGGATTCCCTTCTTGGGCAGAGGGTGAGCAACAGAGCTTAAAATTAACATTTAGATTGCAGAGTTACTTTTCTCCTTCAGTAGCTACCATCAAAATTCTTCTTCTCTCAGTGTAGTGTGTAGAGGATACCATTTGAATGTAATAATTCATACTAAAGTACGAATGACTACTACGTGGTTAATCACATTTATGGCTCTCTCAAAGAATTATTTCAGAGAAAGACAGCTTCTTTCTGATTTGTCCAAGAAATGAGAAAACCCTTTACCAGATTCTCCATCTCTAAAGGATACTCCCTGACACATATCCAGTCACCTGATATCGGTATTTTTACCCCTTTTCTACTTCCACATAACACCCACTCTTCCAAGGACTGAGATTATAACCCTCTGGATAACCATGCTCTTTGGCCTTCTTCAGGGTCAGACCTGCATCTTTCCTTGGGGTCCAAACTTGGTAATTCAGTCTCTCTTACTAGCCATCCCAATTTATCAACGCATCAGCTTATGATAAGGTGGGCTCTCCTCCTCTCCAGCAAACAAACTGCATAATTCATATTGTCAGTGTTTTTCATAGAACCACTCCATTTGTTCATAATTATCAAACTTCATAGAAAACATTTTTTGTAGGCCATTTTTCTTTTCTGCATAAACCCATAAATAAAAAATATAAAGAATAAGAGTTTATGTTCTTTTATTAGAGATTCATGGTAATTATGATAATTATACCATCTTAGCCTATATATATCTCATTTAATTGTCATCTCAACCCTCTAAGATGGCAATTACTTGCCCTATATAATGGTTAAAGAAACTAAGGTTTAGACATATTAGTTTCCCTGAAGTCACATAGCCAGCAAGTGGTGGTTTTAATGTTAAGATCGATTTGTAATTGCAAATTCTGTGTGCCTTCCACTAAACCTATCTGGCTAGGGATTATCTGTTGTGATGCATAAATATTGATGTTTTTCTCCTGTTAAAGTTGAAGGCTTAGTGACTAATGGGAACTTTGCTCCTTATTCCCAACATTCCTCAAGTTTATAAAGCAAGGACTCTTGAGACCAGCATGTTCTCATTATGGCTAACCAGCTAGCTCACCTCAGCCCTCAGCTTTGACCTGCTGGTCACCAACAAGTGAAACAAACCTGCCTTAGCAACCACAATTGTTACTGCATCTGCATTTCTGTATTATGTATATATGTGGGTGTGTTTCTTTATATTATGATGTTTTTACATCTTAAAAGTGCTTTCTAGCTGGAGACAGTCTGCCTCTGTGGTGGGGGTGGGGGACTAGCCAATTTTTAAAGATAGCAAGGATTCAGTGGAACACACTTTTGACATGTAAACTCACTAATCCAGGGCCCTCCCTCCTGCATCTGGCTTGTGCAGTCCAGGAGGCAATAGTCCTTGCCTTGATCACCCCAGGGCAAGGATACCAGACAACTAGGGACCACCACTGTGGCTTAGAGCCCACCAAAATCATTCAAACTCGTCCATCCTAAACTGCTTATGCTGTCCCGCCTGGTCTTCCCCTTGGAAACCCTATAAAGGCTCTGACCTAGATCTTCCTCTCGTTCTTGTCTTTTGCCCCATCCCCGAACACTCTGGTGCCTTTTCCATATAGATTTGCATGATGTGTTGCACCTCCTGTCTCCAGGATCTGTGAGTGTAATAAACTTTTTCTCCTGAGCCTCTCCTTTATCTCCTCTTGTGGCCGCACCTGACTGACTATCCCATAAAAGAAGAAAAAACAATTTCCCAGAGAACTGAGGATGCAACTTATACTTCTCCTTGTTGCAGGGGAGCTAATAGTTTATTTGATAAGCAGAGAGTCAATTGAACCTGAGAAGTAAAAAGTAAATGTGCAGTTTTCTCCTGACCTGTGGACAGAATATAAGCTTGGGCTATACAGCTGGGAAACATCCTAAACCACACCCAATTTGTGAGTTTGTGAGGCTAATAAATACCGTGGCGGTTGTTACTTAGTGGCAGCTGATATCATCTGCCAGTTTTGCATTTATTTGTCTTCATTTTCTAAGGCAAACCACAGATGTTTTCTCCCTTGCGATCACACCTGCAGAACTAAAACCAGTTTTAAAAAAAACAACAACGGGATAGCAGATGTTTTGAAATTGGAACAGTTATAATATTGGACAGGGGAAAAAAAAAAAACACCGAAACTATTCCACTCTTCTGTCTGTGCAAATGCCAGAAAGTTACTCCTTTTTGCTGTGATACAAAAGACTAGCAGTCCTTTCTTTTTGTTTCCCTTAATCCAGAGGGCAGTTTTGACATTTTATTTACTAAAAGATGATGGTTTTTATTCTAGCCCTGAGATTCAACTCACCTTTAATAAATTGTCCCACAGTGTTCCTGACCCACCAGCATAAAATAAAGGAATGCTTTTAAGTCATATGAGGGCACCACATTTGCTGATGCAAAAATGTGTCACTCTGATAGAAAAGTTAATTAAGCAATAAGACATGACATGACGTGAATTATTGTGTAATAACTCACGCCTTTGGTGTAGCTAGGCACAAACCTGAAGGCCAAGTATCCCTACAGCATCTGGGCATGAATTATGCTACAATAACTCAAGCCCCAGAGTTTTCCAATGAAGCAGGGGGTTGGGGGTGGGGAAAGAAAATCAAGGACAAAAATCGATCTCTGGCAAGTAAGAGAGAATGAAAAGGAGTTTAGAACTACATATGCTTCCCTTATAGCAATACGCTTATGACAAGAATTTGAGGGTGAAGGACACTGGGATTCCTTTTATCATTTCTCATAGCTTAAACACTGCAAAACTTCCAACTTAGGGGCTGTTACAATACGCTGAGAAAGTGCCTTGCTGGAAGTACGGGCACTTGCAGTTCACCAACTGCAGTGGATTCTTTTTGACACAAAGGAGGAAATGACTCATATATTTATAACTTTGGAGATTTCATCTTCCGCCCTCTGATTCTGGGGAAATTAATGTCCTAAGAACCCAAAGCCAAGGGTCATGAGAGGGGGATCCAGTTACCCAATCCTCTGACCCATGAAAATACTATTTCCCTTGCTTCCCTGTACCCAGCATTAAATGGGGGTCAGGTTTTGGCTTTAGAACAAAGGCAATGAAGAAGGCCTGATTCCTCAGGCTTCAGTTTGACCTGAAGAACTAAAGACAAATCATGTAGGAGCCACAGCACAAAGACCGAAATAGAATGAGCCTCTTTGGTACAGTATTCAAAAAGTGGGAGCAAAATTAGGTCCACAAAGAGATTTTCCTGTTTCTTTTCTTCCTTTTTATGGGCATATTGATTTAATGAATGATGATGGACCTAATGAGCCCCAATTAGTGGATATGGTCCTGTTAACCTCACAGCTGGATGATAGCTTGACAGCCAATCAGATCACTCTTTGTTAAAATCCAGTGTAATAGTCATAAAACAATCTACAAAAGGAAGCAGCAGCATTTTCCTCCATTTAAATGTTGACACGTAGAACTGATTGACAAGAATGTGTCCTGTCCAGCCTCACCCGGTGCAAGCTGCACGCAGAACAGCTTTTCTGCTTCCCTCTTGTTCTCCTCCTGTAACCTTCAGCCACAGACTGTATGGAGATGAGCAGTTCAGCAAATCTGTGACTTCAGATCTTACAAGTTTGCTGGTAAAATTCCAAAATTCATAGACCATGCCTCCCTCCATACGACTAACATATGGTATTAACAAATTTTATCAACACCGTATAAAGGGAACAGCTCCAGAATGTGTTTCTGTTATTCTTACAGTTACTCTGTTGCCTTTCAGCATGGCACTGATATTGCCTCTCTTTGGTCCTGTTTGAAATGCTTATTTTAACATTTATTTCTTCTCTTAAATGGCTTTATTGTAGAATTCTTATTTTATTTGGTAAGTTGAAATTCAGTCTCTGTTGAGCAGGTGGAGATCTCATAATTTCTTATTCATCTTATAAAAATTTACAACATATTTGATTAACAAATTCTCCATGGGGAAAAAAGTGTTGTGATGAACAAAGATACTCTATAGCAGCGGTCATGAAACTTTCTGTAAAGGGCCAAATAATAAATATTTTCAGCTCTGTAGTCCTGTGGCAACTGCTTGACTCTGTCATCTTGATGTAAAAGCAGCCATAGACAATATGTAAAAGAATGAGCAAGCCTGTGTTCCAATAAAACTTTATTTACAAAAATAGGCAGCAGGCTGAATTTGGTTTAACAGCTGTAGTTTGCCAGTCCATGGTGTAGAGGGGAAAGGGGCGATTCTGTCCCCTCCTTTTGGATCATGAATCCTCAAGAGCTGAGAAGAGGATCTGAAGGCAGAGATGTTAGCATGTATAATAGAAAATTCAGTAGTGTAGTGAAAAAATAAATAATCTCTAATATGCTGAAATAAAAAACAAACAACAAAAAAAAATAAATACTCTCAAGTCAGATAGATGACAGATTGCATTTTGGTCCAGCCACTTCCTCCTACGTGACTTTGGGAAAGTTATTTAACTTTTCTGAGTTGCACTTTCCTCATGCTTCTAAAGGCAGTCACTATCTAGGACAGAGGCTGTTAACTAGCCGTAAACCTCTATCCCCCCCCTTTCCCTGGGCTCAGAGATAGACTACATTTCCCAGCCTCCCTTGGAGAGATGTGCTTCCATGTGATTAAGCTCTTATTAGTAGACCACACAGAGAGGATGTGTACTGGTTCTGGTCTAGTGCCTTTAAAACAATGGGCTTACTTTGTCCACACTTTCCATTCTACTGGCTGGAAACTGGGCATGATGGTGCAGCCTTTGGCTGATGTACAAGAACAATATAATGCAGGATTTGGAGAAACGACAGGGAAGGAGTCTTGTCCCTGAAAGGCTGCGTGAACAGCACTGCCTGATGAGCTGAAACACTCTTTGGAGTGTTTTGTGAGAAAAAAATAAACATTGTTCTCGAAGCTGCTCATTTGAGTGTTTTCTTGCTTCAGCAGCTTAGCCTAAAGTAAACCATACACTATCTAACTTGCATGATTATTATGAAGATATAAAATAATTCATGTCAAGTGCTTGGCATTTAGTGGGCATTCCATGAAGAAGAGCTTTTATCTGTTGTATGCTTATTCAGGAGGGCAATGGTAAAATTGGCCTTCTTATATCCATTTTCTCTATTGTCGTAAGAATAATATTTGCAAAAAGATTACAAAGCTAATCATGCTATCCTTCAGCATGAAATCCTTAACAGGCCACTTTTTGCTTTTAAGATAAAAATCAGAATTCTTACGACAATCTTCAAGACTCTTCCTGATCTGGCCCTTCCCAACATTTCCAGCCACATCTCGTGCTACTGTTTCCCTGGATCTTTCCCCTGGTCCGTCTGTTCTTCTTGCAGTTATCTAGACATGCTATAATTGTCCCACAGAGCATCACTCGTGCTCTCTGTCTGGAAGGCTCCCTGTCCCATCTAACCAAGCCTCTTTGACTCTAGCTCATCCTTTGTGATTTCCATTGAAATGCTTTGGGAAGCCTTTCTTGACAGCAACTACAAGTTTTTATTTACTAAAGGTACTGTATACATTTCATTTCTAGCATGGATAACAATTCTGATACTGATGTACGATTATTGAAAGTCTCCCCCTCTAGAGTGTAAGCACCTTGCCAAAGGAATCTTTATATAATCTGTATATATTAGGTCACTATTAAATCTCTTTTAACAGCTTCCAATATTTTGAACAAATGTTGGGCGAGGGAAGTTGAATGTCTACGTAACCCTTTACATGAAAATAAATTAAAGAATTATTTGTAAGAATGAAACTATAAAAATAACAGAAGTTATGGGTGATTTGTAAGGTTTGATCTTTGAATGGGGAAGCCCCTTTGAGCAAATACATTTTATTATCTAAGAGTAAGACTTCTTATACATAACACCTACCATAATAAAGAGATGAAAATACATTTATGATACACATTAGCATAAAAGGCTAATATCCTTGATAAACAAAATTATAAATCGATAAAAACAACTCAAGAGAAAATTAGGAACATGAATAAGTGATTCACGGAAAAAAAATTAATAAAAATGTGATAAGACATTCAACCTAACCTTTCTGTGATAATATTTGGCGATATCTATGAAAATTTTAAATGTACACATCATATAATCCAGTAATGTCACATGTAAAAATTTACTCTGAAATTATGCTACAGGATTCTTCTTAAAAGAAATATGTATATGCATAAGCATGTTGGTTGCAGCATAGATGGCAGGAGCAACACTCTGGAAACTGCCTAAATATTCATCAAAGTGGAATTAAATAAATGAATGGTGATATAAACATACAGTTAAAAACTACACTACTATTAAAATGAATGCAATAAATTTATCAGTATGAAAGAATGTCCACTATTAGTAATTAAAAAGAGCAAGTGACAGAATTCTATATATACTATGATGCCATTTATATAAAGAAGTATATAAGTATGAATATACAGATATTACGTATGCACGTAATGTGTGGAGTCGGTAGAAAACATCTGATTTTGAGCATTTGCCAGTGACTACCTCTACGTAGCAGTCACTGTGTCTGACAGTGACGAGTAGATAAGGTAGGGAGAAGAAAGGTGTGGTGGGAAATTTTTCCTTTTTGCTTTCTAGAATTCTGTATGGTTTACTTTTCCTTCAAACAGATATTACTTTCACTATAAAAACTTAAAATAATTTATTGCTAATTCAGTAAGCAAAGAGTGGCAACTTCCTGTTATCATTCATATTTGATGTCACATTCTGCTCATTCTTCCAAAATTTTTATGCTGTTTAAATTACAAGTTTTCAGTACATTTACAATCTATGGAAGTAAGTCTTAGGCCCTTTCCCTCTGCTCTTATTAATCTTGTCTCTTAATTTTTTTTCTCCTGTACTCTTTTAGGAAACTTTAAAATCACACTGTCAAGTTTCCCAGAAATTCTGTTGATGTATTGATCGAAAGGACAATAAACTTTGGAAAGAATTATCTTGAAAATATCAAAAATATTAATTTCTTCTCCATTTACATAAATCTTCTCTCATGATTGTTGGTAAACTTTTTAATGTATTAATAAGTCATACATTTCTTGAAGTTTATTTTTAAGTAATATAAAATATAAATTACTTTTTGGTTTTGTAAATATTATTTTTTCCATTGTATTTTTTGAACTGGCTTTTTGTGGTTTACAGGAAATCTATTGTTTTTGTCATTATTTATTTTGAATCTGACCACTTTGATATGCTTTCATATTAGTTTCTTTCTATAGTTTTCAGTTGAATCTCTTGGATTTTCCTTTCAGAAAATTTAGGCATCTACAAATAATGATTTTTTTACTCTTCCTACCAATAGCCATATCTCTCATTTCCCTTCGTTATTTTTCATGTCATCTAAAACAGTGATTTTCAAAATTCTTCCTTGCAGATTCCATAGAGCCAATTGATTCTTATGGAATGCATTTGTGGATATTTGCAAAACTCTCGAATCCTTAGTCAACCATGGTTGCAACTGGTAAATGAACATTCTGACATGACAGTTGACATTTTTATTTATATGCATTAAAGAGAAAGATGAAAATGAAATAATCAAGATGTATGTTGAAACTTTACTTGGTTGTCAACAATTGCTGAATCAGATAACTTTTCTAATTCAGGAAGAATATCCCTCCAATTTTCTGTGCCTTTTTATAAGGCGCTACTTTCACAGCACCCTTTTAAGTTTAATCTGTATTATTAACATTTTCTCCATCACTTTTAAAAGTCTACGTCAGGAGTCAGCAAACTATGGCCAACAGGCAATATTGGACCCAAGGCCTATTTATGTAAATAAAGTTTTATTGGAATACAGTCACACCCATCTGCTTATAGATTGTGGTGGCTTTCACACTACAATAGCAGCTCAGGCATAGAGACAACAAAGCCGAAAATATTTATTATTTGGCCCTTTACAGAAAAATTTGCCAACCGTTGATCTAGACAATAAACATAACAGGTGCTATGGTTCAGATATGGTTTGTTTGGTTCCACCAAGTTTTATGTTGAAATTGGATCCCCAATGTTGAGTGGGGGCGGGGCCTGGTGGGAGGTGGAGGTGTTTGCATTGCGGGGGCAGATCGCTCACGAGCAGTGTGATGCCACTCTCCAGGAGTGAATGAGTTCTCACTCTTAGTTCCCGTGAGAAATGGTTGTTGAAAAGAGCCTGGCACCTCTCCCTTTTTCTCTCTTGCGTCTGCTCTCACCATGTGATGTCTGCTCCTCTGTGCCTTCTGCCATGGGCGGAAGCAGTCTGAGGCCCTCATCGGATGCAGATGCTGGTGCTGTGCTTCTTGTACAGCCTGCAGAACTGTGAACCAAATAAGCCTCTTTTCTTTATAAATTACCTAGCCTCAGGTACTTCATAGAAACGCAAATGCACTAAAGCAACAAATAAAACCCGAATTTTTACAATTTGTCAAGTTCAATGCTATAAATACTCGCATCACAAGCAATTTTAAGCTACCTAGGTGAAGTGACCAAAGGTGGAGTTGGGAAGGTATGCACAGCACACAGTTATAAAGTATTTCTACCATACTGATACAGTAGCTGCAAATAGCCTCAAAAGCACAGATAATAATATGTAGGGAATAATTAGGAAGCAATACATTTTGAGTATTTATTATCTTTGGTTTTAATATGCTTTAATTGCAAGCTTACATATTTAATTTTTAATAATGACTGTATTAATATTTAGTGACAGGATAGCAAAATTCCTGAAATGTTAACAATTTGCTTCTCTTGGTATCCAGTATGTGCCAATTTTAGCACCTCAGTTCAAAACAAATTGGAAAGCACCATGCCCAGAGTTCCTGATGAAGGAGAACTGGATGGGAGTCTCGGAATTCACATTTCTAACAGATTCCCAGGTGATGCTGATGCTGCTGGTCTGAGAACCAAACTTTGAGACCCACAAGAGTTATTATGTTAGGCAATCGTGAGATCTGCCTTTGTGTGACATGGATAGGACAAGGAATGTTAAAGAAGTGCTAACAGATTTCTAATTTGCTGGAATTTTTTTATTGTTGTTACTGCTATTCATCCAAAATGGATATTAAATTGTATCAATTGCCTGTTGCTTATCTTTGAAATGATGATTTATTTTTCCTCTTTTGATCTATTATATAATGTTTCTGTTAATATATATGTCCCATTAAGAAACTATCTTTTCATTCCTGACATTGTCTATGGTCATAATGTTACTTTGTTATTGCACCCAATTTGTTTATTTATTTAGTATTTTCCTCCTTTATTCATAATCAAAAAGAACATTCATAGTATTCTTGCTAACTTTTGTGTTCTTTCTTATAAGCTTCTATTTTCAAGATTATACTAGCCTTTCAAAATTAATTTTAAAACTTCCCGTCTGTTTCTATGAGCTGAAATAGAGTTTATACAGTATGGAAATTACTTGTTTCTGGAAAATGTGGAAAGTCTCATTGGAAAGCACATCTGGTTTGGAAACATTTAGAGGAAATACTTTGTAATATTTTAATTTTCTTCTAAGTGATTTTTTTTAGTGCATACTATATCTATTGGACTTAGTTTGAGTAAATCTTACCTTTCCATGTAAGTGTTCATTTCATCATGATTTTCAATATTTTTAAACAACTCTGAATCTGCTCTTATTTTGTCTTTCTTCCCCCAATTTTTATAACTTTCTCTTCTTTCTCTTTTTCCCTTGATTAGATTTGCTACTTTGTGGATACTGTATTTTTTTACTTTAAAAACGTATATGTGATCTTAGATTTATTCATCTATTCTACTATTTTTCTATTTTCCCATTTGTTTCTACTTTTCTTTTTATAGTTCCTTTTTAAAGGGTTTTTGGGGGTTTTTTAACCTCTTGAATTGGGAGCTTACTTTAATTTTGGTAGGTTTGCTCTTCAAAAATTGTAAAAACTTACAATTTAAAAAATTATACTAAAATCAAAGTAATAAGTACTCAAAAGTCTTCATGTCTTAGTTATTTCACTACGTTTTATTATTATCTATCCCCTTAATAGTAGATTTACATCTATTGTGTCTACAAGGTAGAAATACTATGCTATACATAATCACTATTACATTATAGAAAAATTGAGAAAATTTTCCCTTAGTATTCAAAAGCTATTATTCAGTTCAACAAAAGAGTTTGTCATTGGCAATCACAGAAAGTTTTGACATGTATCTTTGTTGCTTCACTTTTGTTTTTACTCAAAAATAAATGAAAATATTAACCAACATTCATACAGGTCCTATACTCATTTGCCAAGTACAACCATAATTTGGCTATAGATACAAGAGTTAGGCAAATTTTAATTACTGCATTCTCTGAGACTCAATGGACTCTATGAAAGTTACAATAGAGAACATTGTAAGTTTTATTAAATGTAAATTGTGTGTGACTCACTCTATTAGTAAAATTTGTAATGAACTTACGTATGCATATATTTTTTTCTGTAAAGCCAGTTATTAAACATTTACCTGTGCACTACTGATATCTAGATCAAATGCAAAAGATGAAGAGGTACCATATTCTATGACTTTGTTATGAGTATGTGCTATTTCCATGTGTTTTGAAGCACTGTTAGATTTTATTTTGCTGTAAAGGTTAATTGTGCTGTAACATTTATTTTCAAGTAGTTTGAGTTAAACATAGTCATGAACCCCAAAAGTTTGGAAAGTTGAAGAAGGTGGTAGAAAGAAAATAATACATAGAACAAATTTTATTACATCTTATATGGAAACTATTTCTAAATATTTCTTATACAAACTTGCTTTCATTCTTCAAGAATATTTTCTTCTATGAAATTGTATGTCTTGGGTTGAGATGAAATTTATCTTATCTGTATAATTGTGGTATTCATAGCAACCAAGGTGTGGAAACAACCTAAGTGTCCACTGATGATAAACAGATAAGGAAAATGTGGTGTGTATTGTATAGACACAAATAATATTGTCCAGCCCTTAAAAAGAAGAAAATTCTGCCATATTTGACAACATGGATAAACTTTGAGGACGATATGCTAGGTGAAATAAGCCAGTCACAGAAGGACAAACACTACATGATTCCACTTATGTCTTTTTCCATTGAAATTGGTAAAATTTTTCTCTTTTTAATTAATGTGATGGTTTTCCATGTATAGATAGAGTTTTTATGAGATTAACAGCAATAGTGAGGGATAGATGCATATTAAAACAACAGAGGCATGTCTTGCTCTACTGTCTGAGTGAGTATTAATATATGGGGCTAAGCTTTGGCCCCCTAATCTCTCTGGTTGGGACATGTTAGCTGCCACGGGGCTGCTGCAGTGCCTGTGGGCTACCTTGAGAGCAGTGGTCTTGGTGACCTAATGGGGCTAGGATCTTCGAACTTGATGTTTCACTGGCCTTGTAGATAGAGTGAACATTCTATCCTTGTGAGAGAACTTCCCTTTCCAACTCCTGGGGATCCCAGGAGATTCATCATCCCTTATCCCCTAGACAAATATTTAATAAGGATCCACTATGGGCAGGGCACTGTGCTAGGTGCCAACGGGCCATACCATGGACTAATACACACACACACACACACACACACACACACACACACACACATATATATATATTTTTAAACCCTCTAGAGGTTAACTAGCTTCATTCAGGTCTCAGATAATCATATCTGACTCAACAGAGGAGTAAAGCAAGCTAGGCAGAAAATTATGGTAATGTCATGAACTCATTAATAAAATGAGTTTTTCTATTTGTGATGATTCTTATTAAGGCTGGCTGGGTTTTTTTGGGGGGGGGTGTTCGATAGAATCTATTAAGCATGGTGCTGGATATTAGAGGGTGAAAAGACATAAGGCACAGCCCCTGAAGTCAAAGAACTTGACTGGAAGTAGAGCAGACAGAAAGGTGAACAGTTAATATCAATACCTTATTCTTGATTTTGTTTTTAATTAAGGTAAAATTCACATAACATAGAATTCACCATTTTATCATTTAAAGTGAACAATTCAACAGCATTTAGCACATTCACAATGTTATGCAACTATTACCACTATCTTATTCCGGAACATTTTTATCACCTCTGGAAACTGCTAATCTGCTTTCTGTCTGTATGGATTTATGGCTGGTTGCATTTTCATTCCATACAAAGAATTGTACTAAGAGCAAAAGACAAGAAAGCAAATCCCCTAAACTAGCTGGGTGAAATTGGGCAAAACGGGTTGCCTTTCTGAAGTTCAGGTGGTTTATCTACCAAACATAGATAATAATACCTGATTTCTCTGAAGGTAGGGGACAAGATCAGTTGATCCTTAAAGGTTCCTTTGAGTTCTAAGCTTTACGGTTATGTAATTTCATGGTATTTGTGAAAACCATGAATTGATGCTTCGTAATACACTAAAGCTTTATTTGTCTGTAACCTTAGTAATTAAACTCTAGCAAGCCATCACAGGCCTGTATTTAAACAAATATCCTACAGTATTTACAAGCACTCCAAAGTATAGTGAAAAATAGCAAAGCTCCAAAGTGACCAGAAATATTTCTTGAAGCACTATTTGTGTTCAGATTTGCATTAGTCATACCAGGATATGAAGAAAGAAGGTGGTTTATCATGTTTTCTATATATTTTTCACTCCATTGCAAAAATAACCTACAGACATTCTGAACTGCTGACCTGTGCTTTGATCTATTCCTCAGTTCCTAAAGGACACTTGATGTTAATACAGTTATCCGTTAGTTTATGTAGGAGATTGGTTCCAGAACCACCTGCATAGACCAAAATTCACACATACTCAAGTCCCACGGTGGGTCCTGCAGAACCTGCATGTATGAAAATTTTGCTCTCTGTGTGAGTTTTGCGTCCTTCAAATACCGTATTTTTCTTCTGTGTTTGGTTGAAAAAAAGCCACCTATATGCAGACCAACACAGCTCAAGCCTATGTTGCTCAAGGGGCAACTGTAAAGAGAAATATCTGGAAACACCCCATGATGTGCCAAAGTAAGAGTCACAGAATTTCAAATGCATATGCGGACGTTGAATGAATGAGGGGAATATAAACACAGAGGGAAACATCCACTTGTCTCATTTCTACCATTTTGGTTTGAGGCAGGATGCTGACTTCCCGGCCAGTTTAAGTGCAGTTGTAACACAACGTGCACCAGCTGTTGCTCCGTAAGTGCTGGATTCTCCATTTAGTATCACTTTTCTTATTTTCACAGTAATATGGCTCTGAAAATTGACAGAAAGGAAGGTTCATTGATTGACAATCTCTTGCAAAGCTGTGTTTAGCAACAGGAGCCCTTTAGAATAGTTTTTATGCTGGAGAACGACCTACGGCTGACCCTCTCAAATTATAAAAGTTTTAAAGATTTCTTAAACATTCTACACATGAGCCACATGGGAGGACCTGATCTTGAAGACCTTCTGGTGACTGTTTTAAAGGAAAACAGTTGTCCTTAAATAGAAGAGGAAGCGTCTGAGTCCCTTGGACCTCATCTGTCTTACAGTGCCTCACTTTCTCTTCCTTGTCTTTCTCTCACACCCTGCCTCCCTTCCTCCTTCAGTTTCTTCCCCCCTCTCCCACTCTCTCTGCAAACTGTCAAAGAGGGTCAGTTATACTCAGTAGACCAGCCTACCCTGGTCCTGAAAGAGAAGCTCCCACCACCTATCAACATTCATCATGATGAAGTTGTAGGACCCTGGACTTTGGGCTCGTATCTTCTGAGATGCTTGGAACTGCATGTGGTATTGAATTATGGGGAGCTTTTTATGAAAATAAACCAGCATGAAGCCCTTGGGTCATTAGTTCTGCCTGGATTGAGTATTGCAAAGAGCATAACTCTCCTTTGAAAGGAAAATTCATAAAAAGAAAGTTGTTGTAAAGTTCTGGCTATTCATTAAGAGACATGTAAAAAGTCAAATAGACCCCCAATTGAAAGTAAGCCGAGTAATTTAAGAAAATGTGCCCATAGCATAAAGCTCCATGTATGGCGTGTCCTTACTCACTAACAGCTGTGTAGGATTTGCCGTTTCTTCCATGTTTTATGTGATGATAGTGGATGCCGGCTCTTAGCTTCCAACACTGATTGCTATTCAGGGACTGGGATTCTGGATTCGCTCCAATCATGTGGAATCTATTTTGGACACGTCATGTCACACTTGAACTCTAAAATATGCCTATCGGTGAAAGGTTCTGTTTATCTTTCTCTTTACTCAGACTAACACAGAAAATGGAGCTCAGTCCTCACACCGTCAGACTTTAGTTTTACTCTAAAACTCTCTTTGAGTCCTCAGCAGCAGTTAACAGAAACAACACTTTTCTGAACTTCCTGCTACGGTGACTGGTTTTCCCTCAGCACTCTGGTCTCGGCTTTCTGCGCACAACTTTCCCTGCTCTTCCACTGTGCTCACTTCTTTCTTTCCAAATCTCCCACAGGGGCAATTAGAACTGCTGTTGAGCCTGGTTTTCTTCTGCTTTGCACGCAGCAAGCAGCTTAGTCCTTTCACAGGACACACAGCTGTGGGGGCCTCTTCAGGGGAGGAAATCCACCACTAAGCGTGGCAGCCTGCAAGAGATGCCAGAGAGAGCATCAGGGGTAACGCTTCATAGTCAGAGAAGCGTGCATGGAGTACGGAGAGAGGAGAAGAAGCCGAGAGAGAGGGGCAAGCTTGGACTCTCTGAGAGTGAAGATGTAACCAAATCTGGAAGGAGCAAACACAGAGTCACAAAAGGCCCATGGTGGGATATGTGGTGGGGTGGGAAGGGGGGATGGAGAAAGGCTGGTTAATGAGTGCAAACATATAATTAGATAGAGAATATAAGTCCTAATGTTCAACAGCAGAGTAAGTGGCTATAGTTAGCAACAATGGGTTGTACATTTCAAAGTAGCTAGAAGAAAGGACCTGAAATGTTTCCAACACATAGAAATGATAAACACTTGAGGTGATGGAGACCCTGACTTGATCATTACACTGTCTATGCTGGTAACAAATACTCACATGTACCCCATAAACATATATAATATTATATAGCAATTAAAAAAAGAAACTCAGACACACCTATGAGGCCAAACCCTTTTGGACAGAGGGCAAAGTTCTGCATCTCATCTAGAAAGATGGAAATATAAGGGATGTTCTTTGTATCTTTGTCAAGTTGCAGATGGTGATGTGGTTTTCTTTCAATAACTCTTTATTGCAGCCAAAGTGAGAATAGAGTCCTGGAATTACAGTTCCTGGTAAATTTATTTTGAATTCAGAAGACCATTTGATAAAGCTTTTTGATATTCTCATTCCCTTCTGAGTTCATTTTTTTTCCCCCCTGAGCAGTGAGCCAAGAATGTAGTTCAGACTTTCTGGCTGCTCCATTTTGAGATTTGAGTCTGATAAGGTTATCTGGCTTAGACTGGCTAGAATCTTTTTTCTTGGTAAAGAGAGGGAGGAAGAGGAGGAGAAGGGGAGGACATTTCCTTACAGTTCTTTAACAAGGAGTTACTAATTTTAGGAGGAAGGCATTGCTTTGCTCTAGAAGGCCTCCGAATCCTTGAACTCTGCTGCATTTGAAAGAAGACCCCACATGTGATGTGAAATGATTGACAAGAAATTTGTTTGAAATGACTGCGGGGCCTGCATTAGCTGGGACTCCTCACCATCTGGGTTTGAGTTTTGATAATGGGGTCAGGCTCTCTTTTGGTCTGTGTGTTGAATAGCTGAGTGTAATTTGTTAGTGATTGTGGCTAAAACGCAAACATTTTTTAGTCACATTCATGGGAATTTGAAACTAACCACAGTCTTGGGGCACAACAGTGAGAAAACGCTTTCCAGCTGCACTATCGTGCTTGGCGACCCAGTGGAGAAGCTCTCTCACAAAGCAGCCAGTTTCGCTCTGGGCTGGATGGGCGCCATTGGAAACAGAAGTGCAACTTTATCACTTGACTTCAAGAAGAGGTTTCTCAGTGACATATGGAGACAAGATACAGGACAGATCCTGTGGAGGAAGCTCGTCTTTCACGGTGGGGCAGTGTGGAGGGTGTGCTCCCGACCAGGCTTGAGCGAGGGGTAGGTGAGGAAGGGCACTAAGAGGCAACAGAGGGGCCAGGCTAATATGTTCTCCTTGTACAAAATTTTCGGTTACTTTCTGCCTGAATTATAGTACCACAGATGCAGACTTGAGGCTAAACATTTACCCATGAGAAAGAGATTAAGGCCAAGTAATCACCCCGCTCGCCAGCACCAACAAAACTGTTACGCACTCTGAGAACATTCCCCTACGGGCTTACTGGAACTCTACAGAGAAGAGCACCCAGCTACTTTTTGGGGTTAAGAATGCCAACAGCCTCTTCACAATTAGAGGCGTATTTTGAACTTCTGACTTCGATTTTAGTTCTCTGGTTGAGGAAGGGGTCGCAGCTTTGGCTGGGCATTTTGGAAGTGCAGCACTCAGCCCAGCTCACCGGAGCACCTGGGCCTCCCGTCCTCAGGTAGTCTCAACAGAAACAAAGCTCCAGAAGTCGGTCAATTAAAATCTTTTTATGAATAATAAGTTTGTTTTTTTTTAAATGAAGGCTACAAAGGCTAGTAGATTCTATGTGAGAACTAAATCATCGTCCCACACAGGTTCATACTTTTGTAAACCTCACCAAAGTTAACAGAGAATTTATTTATTCTGAAAAATGTGACTGGCTGGACACCATCTCTCATAGACTGTGACTGTAACTCACTGATATTCATAGCATATGGATTCATTCCTGATTTTATACTTGTGAATATGTAAGAAGCTGTGTAATTAAAAAAAATAACTTATAAGCATTCAAGTCACCAACATTTTTTTCTTCAAGTAAAAGAAAGTTTGAGAAATACTGTTCAAGAGAATGGTTAGATATATAGAGGTAGAAGACAGAGAAAATAACTGGGGTGAATTGACCTACATTTGCATCAAAATACGATTCTATTAATACTTTTAAAATTAATCCAATTTATTTTAAGGAAATGATTGAAAATGTTTTAAAGATTTAGCTACAAGGATGTTCATTGTAATACTGTGTATAACAGTGAAAATTATGAGATGTTTTAAAAGGCCAAAATTAATGGACCACTGTTTACATTTTGCTCTCTATATAAGCAATAGAATACAATATACACCTCAAACATTCAATGAATATGCCATATACACATTAAAAGAATATGGAAGTGCATTTTGTTTATTGATGCGTTGTAAAAGCAGGCTATAAAATAGTAAATATTGGGGTTTGGGATTATGAATATTTTCTATTTTTTTCTTTTTGATAATCTTTGACAATCTACGTTCTCTGTCAATGGTTTTTAGATAATCTGTGTATCTAATATCTCCATAATGATTATGTGTCAATTTTGCAATATGATAAAAACAATACATACTGCTTTTAAGTTAAAAACTAAAAGCTTATTTTTCATTATTTTATTTTTTATCTTATTCCAAAAGGATTTGAGCAGGCTAAAAATGTATATGATCCTGTAACTTTTTTTTAAAGACAAAGATGAAGTTACTAGAATAAAGGAATAATGAAAGGAAATAATGATATAAAAATATAATATAAATAATAATATAAAATATTATAAAATGTATGCAATGAAATTCTGAAATTATTAAAGATGGGCATAGATCTTTCTCTGAACTTCCCAAAAAACTATACAAAAATATCAAACAAATGTTCTGTTGTGCATTGGAGGTATAAACATTAATGTGGAAAAGCATATTGGTCCAGGCATTGAAGCCAGAGTGTTTTTTTGTGAATTCCTTTATCATATGTACAAAGCGAAGAAGAGGCATGCTCATAACATCTTTCTAGTAAATTCTAGGCTGATTTTCAGAGAACCATTCTATAGACCAGTGGTCCCCAATCTTTTTGGTACCAGGGACTGTTTTCATGGAAGTCACTTTTTGCACGAACCAGAGGTGGGGAATGGTTTCGGGATGATTAGAGTGCATTATACTTATTGTGCACTTTGTTTCCCTTATTATTACACTGTAATATATAATGAAATAATTGCGTAACTCACCATACTGCAGAATCAGTAGGAGCCCTGAGCTTGTTTTCCTGCAACTAGATAGTCCCATCTGGAGGTGATAAGAGACAGTGACACCCAAAGTGTGTGGCTTATGTCTGGTCTACTCCATAATCTCATTTTGGTTGCTGTCATGGCAGAAAACCCTGATTTACATAGATAGGATGTAGGAAATAGAAGCAGCCTTTTCAGTGCTTTTATGGAAATCTCAGGATATTCTGCCTTGTCTTTAATCCAGAACATATGGAGATTTGAAGTTGTCCCAAACATACTTTTAAGGCCACCGTCATTCACAATCTTAAGCAGTTCATTCTATTCTAGCACAGAGGAAGTCGATTCACCTGGCTTATTCACAAATGGGCTGTGGATCCATTCCTTCCCAATTTGGGAGTCTTTTGTGGTTGGGAAGTAATGCTCAAACTCTTTTGAGTGATATTCGCCAGCTGGGAGAAAGAAGGCCCTGGTTCAGTCTCTTTTAAAATCTCTGCTAATGTTTGAAACATGTCTAAAATCCCAGTGTTCATTCGTCGCACCCGTAATTCCAGTTTGGCTTTGAATGCAGCCACTTTATCTGCTGACTTGAACACAGTTGTTGTTCTCCCCTGAAGTGACAGATTGAATTCATTGAGTAGATTGAATATGTCACACAAGTAAGCAAGCTTTGTGACCCATTCTGTGTCACTGAAATGTGCTGCCAGTGGTGACCATATTTCTAAAAGAAATCTCTGGAGTGGTTCTCATAACTCAAAAACTCCAGTTAGTGATCTACCTTTGGAAAGCCATCTCACTTCTGTGTGTAAGCGAAGACGTGTGTGCTCTGTGGCCATTTCCTCACAGAGCTGCGCAAACAGATGTGAGTTAAGGGCATGTACTTTAATGTGGTTCATAATTTTAATCACATCCTGCAAAACGTTGTTTAGTTCAGGTGACATTTTTCGGCTAGCCAGCATTTCTCTGTGGATGACACAGTGTGTAGAGTCACATTCAGAAGTGACCTCCTTGATCTGAGTAGTGAAACTAGAAGGACTTCCAGTCATGGCAGCCGCCCAGTCTGTGCATATACCAACACAAAATGACCAATTCAGTTTTCCTGATATGTAATCATTCAAAGATTTGAATAGTTCTGCAGCTGTGGTGTTGGTTGGCAACAAAAGTGCATGTAACATGTCCTCATGCACATCCTCCTGAAAAAATATATCACACAAAAGGAAGCATTATTAGCTTGTTAACATTGGTGGACTCTTCAACCTGGATTGTATACCATGGCGACGCATTAATAATCCTCTCTAACAATTGTGCTTCAGTATCCTCTGCTTTCTCATCCATTCGTCCAGTTATGCTGCTAGCCTAAAGAAGAACACATGCCACCTTTTGAAACTGCAGCTTTTTCTAAGAGTTCACAGTAAATGTCCTTAGCAGCAGGCAGGATCAACTCTTCACCAATAGTAATGGGCTTCTTAGCTTTAGCAATGCAGTTAGCCACTAAGAATGATGCTCTTAGTGCCGAGCATATGGCCTTCAATAATTGCTTCTATTCCTTGTGTTCATATTTTTTTCTTTTGAAAAATTCCAAAGGCTTGTCTTTTAATGCAGAATGCTTGATCTCCACATGGCAAAACAGTTTTGAAGGCTTCATGGCTTCGGTGGATAGCCGGTCGCCACATATCATACAAAGTGGGCTTGGAGAATGTGAATCGCCTGTTGCAATGAACCCATAATTTAAGTAGGACTCTTGGTATTTTCTTTTAAATGAAAAATGCTTTCATTTTGTTGCAGTCTTAGAGTCTTCTGCTGTCTCATCATTGGGTCTTTCCCCCTTTTCAAAGAAGCTCTCCAGCAATATTTTTTTTTACTCATTTTTGCTAGGGTTAGCTTGTGGGCTTACCAAAACCATGGCTGAAACAAGTGTGTAGCGTGGGAAAGAGGCATGGATGGAAGTGGTAAATAAAATAATGCGCCGGCCACATTGGGACTAAAATAAGTGTAGGATTCTGACTTAAAGGCTGCCACCAGATGCGGCTGTAAAACTGAAGTATATCAATGCACTTGCCACTATCAAGTCCACCACTAGATGTAATTTAATTGTCACTTGCCATTCACTGAGAAGATTTTGATATGGGTCTGCAAGCAATTGATTTTTCATGGTCTCTGTGCAAACCTCTCTGCTAATGATAATCTGTATTTGCAGCTATTCCCCAGCACTAGCATCACCGCCTCAGCTCCACCTCAGATCATCAGGCATTAGAATCCATAAGGAGCGCACAACCTAGATCGCTCATGTGTGCACTTTATAGTAGGGTTCAAGTACCTGTGAGAATCTAATGCCGCTGCTGATCTGACAGGAGGCAGAGCTCAGGTGGTGGTGCGAGCCATGGGGACTGGCTGTAAATACAGATGAAGCTTCACTTGCTTGCCTGCCACTCACCTCTGGCTATGTGGTCTGGTTTCTAATAGGCCACGGACCAGTTCCTATCCACGACCTGGAGGTTGGGGGCTACAGCTATAGACAGAATTATCTGTTGAACAGCTCCAAAAGGACACTATTCGCGTGATGTTAGTATGAAGGTGCACACTGGAATTCTACCTTGTTGCCATACTTGCTGTCCATGTTGACAGGGTTCGCTAATCAAACTGAAGCCATAAAATTAATTTAGGAAAAATAATTCTAGAGGGGCCCAACAATATTCAAGTCTCCACTGTGCTGGATTAGCCCAGGGTTAAAATGATGAATCATGTATCTTTCAGGAAATTCTCCTGAATATTATTTTTCATGACTAACCTCTTGGCATATATTGGGCAGTTGGAGAGTTAGAGAGACCTGTTTATATGTCACCGATCAGCACAATGGCAGTTGGGCTTAAAAAGCAATTCCTAGGCTCAATGTGTCCCACCACATGTTGAATATTAAAAGATTTAGTGCAGGCGTACTTTGAAGATATTGTGAGTTCAGTTCCAGACCACCACAATGAAGCAAATATTGCAATAAAGTGAATCACATGAATTTCGTGATTTTCCAGTGCATATAAAAGTTATGTTTATACCATACCGTAGTCTAATAAATGTGTAATAGCAGTATGTCTAAAAAATGTGTATACCTTACTTTGAAAATATTGCTTAAAAATGCTAATTATCATCTAAGCATTTAGCAAGTTGTAATATTTTTTGCAGGTGAATGGTCTTGTCTCAATGTTGATGGCTGCTGAGTGATCAGGGGATTGCTGCTGAAAGTTGGGCTGGCTGTGACAATTTTTGAAAAGAAGACAATAATGAAGGTTGACTCATCAATTGACTCTTCCCTTCACAAAAGATTTCTCTGCAGCATGCAATGTCATTTGATAGCACTTTACCCACAGTAGAATTTCTTTCAAAATTGGAGTTGATCATCTAGAATCCTGCTGCTGCTTTATCAATTAAGTGCATGTCATATTCTAAATCCTTTGCTATATAATTAAATCAGTGTTCAAGGCACTTTCACCAGGAGTAGATTCCATCTCAAGAAACTGCTTTTTTTGCTTATCCATAAGAAGGAACTCTTCATTCATTCAAGTTCAATCATGAGTGCAGCAATTCAGTTAAATCTTCAGGCTCCATTTCTAATTCTAGTTCTCTTCCTATTTCTGCCACATCTGCAGTTATTTCCTACACTGAAGTCTTAAACCCCTCAAAGTTATTCATGAGCATTAGAATCAACTTCTTCCAAATTTCTGTTAATGTTATATTTCGACCTTCTCCCATGGGTCAAGAATGTTCTTAATGGGGTCTACAATAGTGAATTTTTTCCAAAAGATTTTCAATTTACTTTGCCCAAATCCATCAGAGGAATCACTATATATGGCAACTATGGCCTCACAGAATGTATTTCTTAAAGAATAAGACTTAATAGTGGAAAATACTCCTTGATCCATGGGCAGCAGAATGAATGTTGTGTTAGCAGACATGAAAATAACATTAATCTCCTTGTACATCTCCATTAGAGCTCTTGGGTAACCAGGTACATTGTCAATGAGCAGTAATTCTTTATAAGAAATTTTTTTGAGCAGTAGGTCTCAACAGTGAGCTTAAAATATTTAGTAAACCATGCTGTAAACAGATGTGCTGTCATCAGGCTTTGTGTTCCAATATTAGCACTTGCTATTTCACCTTGCACTTTTATGTTATGGGGATGACTTCTTTCCTTAAGCCTCATGAACCAACTTCTGCTGGCTTCAAACTTTTCTTCTGCAGCTTTAGAGAACTGAAGAGACTTAGGACCTTGCTCTGGATTAAGCTTTGGCTTAAGAGAATGTTGTAGCTGGTTTGATTTTCTGTCCAGATCACTGAAACTTTCTCCATACCAGTAATAAAGCTATTTTGCTTTCTTATCATTTGTGTGTTTACTGGCGTAGCACTTTTAATTTCTTTTAATAACTTTTCCTTTGCATTCAAAACTTGTCTAACTGGTGCAAGAGGCTTATCTCAGCTTTCAAAATGACATGCCTTCCTCGTTAAACTTACTCATTTTTAGCTTTTAATTTAAAGTGAGAAATACGCAACTCTTTCTTTCACTTGAACACTTTAACTGGCCTAATTTCAATATTGTTGTGTTTTAGGAAGGCCTGAGGAGAGGGAGAGAATGAGGGAATGGTTGATCGGTGGAGCAGTCAAAAGACACACATTTATGGGTTAAGTTTGCCATCATATGTGGGTGTGGTTTGTGGTGCCCCCAAACAATTGCAATAGTAATATCAAACTGCTGATCACAGATCACCAAAGCAGACATGATAATGAAAAAGTATGAAATATTGCAAGAATTACCAAAATGTGAGACAAACACATGAAGTGAGCAGATGCTGTTGGAAAAATGGTGCCAACAGTCTTGTTCAACACAGGGTTGTTTCAAGTCTTCAATTCATAAAAAATGCCATATCTGTGAAGCACAATAAAGCAAAGCACAATAAAACAGGGTATGTCTATATTCCATCATTTTTGAATTTTGTTCTTTTAAATATGATTTATATTATGGAAAATGAGAAGATGATAGTATATTGTACCAGCAACCTTGAGTCTGGCAAACTTCCCCCTATCAACTTCACCTTAAAAATTTCCTAGAAACAGTTAAAGTATAAGTGGTCATATTCCCCGAGACAGGCCAGGAAAACCATTTTTAGCTTCTGAAAGCCCAAAGACAAGGATCAGGAGTGGGAAGCTGTAGAAAGTACCCCTTAAGAGTATAGGTGCTAGAAGCAGACAGATCAGGGTGTGAAATCTTTATATTATGAACTTGCTGTGTAACTGGACAAATCACTTAACCTCTCTAAGACTCAGTTACCACATCTGTAAAATGTGGATAATGATGCCTAATTTAGAGGACTGATGTATATACTTTACGCACATACAAAGTGCCTGCCCAATTTTGACTATTCAATCAATGATGACTTGTTGTTTTTAAGGAAAATAAGGTGGTATGTGGGGAAATGAATGAGAAGAAAAGACACGAGGTATGCAAATAATGATGGAGAGAGAGCAAACAGTGGCTTTCAGTGACACTGCAAAAGGAAGTCGCTGAGCAAAATGGGTAATACTGCACCCCATGTCACGTGCCCTACCTGTCCACATTCCCATATTGGTTCAATTGCATTGATAGTTATTGTTATGTGTATGTTGTAAAAGGTCATGATGCTTAGAAGAGTCTTGAAAGGTCATGAACAAACAGGCTGGACAGATGATTGTCACAGCCTGAGCTCAACTAGAGAAATACTAGCTCTGCACATTGTCAATGCTCCATTTTCTCTGTTGCTTTGGGCCTTTTCCTTTTCTGGACTCCTCTGAATTTCAGAAGAAATTAAATCTACTCTGTTAACAATAAATACCCTCTCATGGTAAGCTAATTTTGCATATACGGCCATCCCATTTTAAAATGCATCTCTGGAGACGAAAGTATCAAAGGCCCTCAAAATTATTTTTAAAACAAGAAGCTCTTAGGCCCATTTGAGTTTCAGATTAGACTGAACTTTCCCAGCCTCTGAGGGTGGCATGATTTCCCATAGTTCCGTGATGGTCTCATCTGAAATAGCATTGGAGGGACAGGCGACATGATTGACAAGGGCAGGTGATGTGAGCTCAGGCATCCTGCTGCGGAGGCTCACTTAGGATTCCAAATTAAAGTCAGCCGCAGCCCCTTGCTGGCTTGTGCTGCCCTGATGCAGACATGGAGTCAGTTCTGTGCTAAGTACTTACGATGTACAGATTAGCAAACACAAAGGTTGAGGGTCTCCGTGCGTCCTCTGTCTTTCAGAAACAAGCAGGCACATTGCATTAGTGAGGAAATTAATTGGGAGCTGACATGAAGCTTTAAAAAAGCATTTTCTAAGCTTTGTATCTTTTTCCAGGTGGTTGTTACCAGGTTCCTTGCATTGTATTGTATGATTTAATTCAAAAAACATTTATGATCCCTCTACTCTTTTTCAAAGCCTTGATGAAGGTGCTTTGGACCTAGAAAAGAAACTGATATTCATTAGGTACTGAATTTTCCTATGTACATGAAATGAATCCTTGGTCTAAAATTTTACAGTAAATATTGCTATATTAATTTCACATAACTGAGATCTTTAAGACATGAACTCACCAAAGCCAACACAGCAAATAATAGACCCATAATTTCAATGAATGATTCATATACAGATGAATAAGACACGACTCCTTCCTTCAGAAAGCCTGAGCTACTGCGGGAGCTATGTGTCAAAAGAGGATCTCAATCCAACATAGACCAACATTAATGTTGTAATGAGTGCCTAGCTTAGAGCTTTGCACACAGTAAGCATTCTATAAATATTTATGATATTAATGAACAAAGAATATGCATGAAAATGTGACTATTAAATATAAAAACATCCCTTGAGTATGAAGTCTGAAATAGTGTTAGTATGACAAGTATTCAACCAAGGATAAGACAGTCTATGAAAGGAATGACACAGTACTTGGGTCAATTTAGTCTGCTATTTTCAGAAGAATTTTTCAGTAACAATTTGAAGGGATTGGTTCTCAATACCTTGCCACCCTAATGTTATATGCCTCTTCCATGAAGAGAAATTGTGTTGCAAAGGATCAGGTCATCAGGGGTCACATTTTTATAATTCCTTCTCTTGCCTACCTACCCCAGACATAATGGGCCTCTCATCTCAAGTATGTTTTGATGTATCTGGGGTCCTAGCTGAGCTAGAGCTGAGTTTTAGTTTTTTTTCTGGTGAATGGAATTAGGTGGCACTTCATCCACAAATTTACGTGAAAGTCAAAGATGAGAGAAACACACACACACATCATCATCTTCAGCTAGGATAAGAATGGAAAGCTGCAAAACATTTATTCGAAGAAGAAACAGCAGGTCTTTGAGAGAAAGAAGACTCACTCCGAAAGCCAGGCAGAAGGCTGGATGAGAATGAGGAAACATCCTAACACTAGGACCTTGGGCTTGGAACCCAGTCCAGGGCAGCCAGGAGGTGACGTGCCCACTGAGGTAGAAGATAGGAATGTTGACAGCTTTATGTGTGAATTAAAAGAGCTCACTCAAATTCTGAAATATTTAAAAGAAACATCCAAGTACAGGCCTACTAATAGTTACACCAAGGTGTGAGGGCCCTTTGTCATTTTCCAGCAAACTACTGGTTTGTCGGGGGCCTGTGAATATGAGGGACACTGATGTCTGGAGACACTGGTGAGGAACTGCCTCTCAGGAGCAGAGGGTGAGGTCACAGTGGTGTCTCGGCTGGCCCTGAGAGTGGCAGCAGTGAGGACAAGTGGATCCACAGGTCCCAGTTTTACCAGTGTAGATGTGAGTAGGATCTTGAGTCAGCAGCTGAGGGAAGGGTGCAGAGGAGCGGTGGAGGCAGCGTGGAAGGTCTGGGGGATCCATGAGTGTGTACAAGAAGACATTCCCGGGGGCATCCAAAAATGCTGTGTGGACCTTTCAAGATTTCCTCTGTGAGCTGGGATGTTTTTGCTGTCTGAAATAATATTTAACTTTCTCTCTGCATCAACATGAATAATTCTCAAAAACAAAATGTTGAGTGAAAAAAGCAGATTGCAAAAGGATAAGTACAATATGCCGCCACTTATATATATGTTTTAAAATACATGAAACATTGGAATATATTTTTTTTGATGCATATACATGTATATGATGGCATTTTTTAAAAAACATGGACTGGGAAGAACACAAATTGCTTTGGGATAGTAGTTGCCTCTCAGAGAGGGGAATCTTTAAACCGGTACACTCTGCCTCAACTCCATTTTTTCCCCCAAAACATGTCTGAAGAAATTATGGCACAATTTTAATGCTTGTTCTATCTAGGCAAAGAATTCTTTTTTCTTGTTGTTTGTAATGTATTTTAATGTTTTGCCGTTAAATATTTTTAAAATAGGAAAAAGTCACGCTTACTTGTTAATGTGAAAACATTTGTATACATAGGCTGATGAAGCCCGGAGCCTTTGGGCTACACTCATAACTTTGTTATCTTTAAGGAAGAGAGTCAAAATTATCCCAGGGATCTACTTTCCATGAGGATTAGACACATGGAAAGTTTCAACGTTATAGTTTGTCTGGGTTTGAGTATTTCATACACAAAAAGTTCACTTTAATTATGTAGGTAGAAATGTGATTTTTTTCATTATCCATGCTTAGCCCAAAAGCAACTGAGGACATTGTGTTCAATTTTTAAAAACATGAACTTGGGATAAGACCAAGCATGAAAATGTTCAGACTCCAAAAATGATAATATATAGGAGAGCTCTGATTGAGTGAAAAAGTAGCTTATGCAGGAACTCCATACGTAATTTTAAGTATAGCCTGTTCAGCCACGAATGCTGTTATCCAGCACTCCATTTTAGACGAAGCTATTTGTCTCTATGGATGCATACCATCTCTTTGACACAAGTTTTTGGTTTTGATTCAAATAAATAGAATAGAAAATAGAACTCTAAATACATGATTGCCTATCTTTAAAAAATTTCAAAAGTTTTAAATTTTCTATTTTTAGTATTCTTCTTCCTTTCCTTTCCATCAAATATCTTAGGGGATGGAAAGCAAATAGACTAGCTGTATTTTATTAAGTAATGGGGCACAAAATTGTGAGATAAGGAAGAGGTGACCATTTTTTTATTCTGACAAATAGGACTAGTAAAATGAGAAATGACTGCAGAGATTGTGGGGAAAAGTTATAATTTACTCGTGTGTGTGTGTGTGTGTGTGTGTGTGTGTGTGTGTATTTGGATTGGGGGTTTCTTAGACAAACATTCGGCCTATGCTAACAGGACTGCAGAAGCCATTGCAATGGTCCTGAGGAAAGACAGCAATTGTCTCAGACTCTGCCTGTCCTTTTCCTTATGCATACTTTCCTTCTTTCTTTTTTAATATGTAACCTTTCATTTGTTTCCATATGTTGAAAGTCAGCATAACGAAATGAATTTTTTTCTATTCTACAAAATGATAGCATTTTACAGTTAGATTGATTTATTTATTTAAGGAGAAAACTCTCTCCTTTTTTATTTTTCTTAAATTTTTCTTTCAAAATACTAAGGGGATAACAAATGTTTTTGTTATATAGATAGCTCTTGAATTGCTTGAGTCAGGGCTATAAATGTGCCCACTCTCTCCACATTCACTCTACACAGAACCTGATTCTTACTTTCCCCTTCACCTTCCAAAATCATGACCCTTCTGGAAACTTCTGTCCTATCTGCATTGCACACGCAGATACACATGCACATGCATGCCGAGAGTAGCTGCATCCTATTTGATGTTGCTAATAATTTCACGAATAGTCTTCTTTCCTCCAAGAAGGTTGAACTTCCTTGAGGGTTCGTAACTTGTAAGGTTTTATTTTGTTTGCTTGTGTGTTTGTTTAGTTCATACAGCAGTACATTAAATGAGACAAGAAGATAAATCCTTGGCGCACCTGGAAAATAGCTGCACATCCATTCTACAGAGAAATGGAAGCACTGAGGGTGGACTGCTGTGTCCAGTGGCATGCAGTGTGGGTGCTAGAGTGAGTCCAGCCCCTACACTTTGTGGGGACTGGACCCCTGTCCTTGTCTTAAGCCTGCTGGGTTAGAATATAAAAGTCTGCCTCCCCAGGACTTGTCTCTCTATACTTTAGATTGATATGGTGGGAAATCATAAAATTTGGAGTCAAATTTGACTGCCTTAAATGAGGAGAGTTGCTGAGCCTACATTTACTCATCTCTAAAACAGAAATGATAGTACCGCTACATAAAGTTTTGGTGAGAACAAACTTAATTTGAATGGTTGTATATACCTTGTCTGGCACATACTAGATGCACATTAAACTTTAGTTCCATTCTTCTCTCTGCCAGGCCCTTCTATTTGGCAGCTGGCATCAGCTTCATATATTCCAAGCTTCAGCACTTAAATCTTTTACCAAACCGAACAATAAAGATAAAACATGTCAGTTCAAAACTGTCCTCCCCTGTCTTGAGCTCCAACTATGTACTTCTCCACCCACTGTAGCAACCACATTGGATATCAATGGAAACTCAATTTGAACTCCAAATTTTTATGCCATTTGGATCTTATCATTTGAGCTTCTGGCTATTCTCTTTGAGCATCAGTCAGCTTAGTACCTATTCTCAAAGCCGCTCCTTTCCAGATTTCTTCTGTTTCCCACTGGTCCATTCCTAGGATGCCTAGTGGCTAAGCCTGCCCTAGGATCTTCGTCCATGAAGTTGGAGCTAAGATTAGAATACAGCTCCCATAACTCCTAGTCAATGTTCCTTCTGTGCTGCCTGTCTGCACTAGACACCCAATAAATAGATGCTGATTGATGTGTCGAGATACAGAAAGATGGACCAGACCAAAGCAAATGACTTTGTGACTGATGGGGAAAGGGTAAATGTGCACCAGAGAGGAAGATGAGGCTATTGGTACATGGGACCAGAAATAAAGGGCTGACCTGGGAGATATTGAATAGATTCTTTTCTAATGAAAGTCTAAAAGTAGTAAGTAATATAGCATATTAAAAAGGATGATATTCAGAAGAGGTTTCTTTCCAAACAAGAAGTGTTCAAATTATTCAGGCTTTAAGTGGATTCATTTACTAAATTGGCCTATTACCAACATTAAATTTATCCATTCATTCATTATTCATTTGTCAAACACTGACCGAGCACCAAATCAGGCCCAATTTAAGCACCTCCTCCTATTTTCTTGTCCTCTCCTGTGTCTCAGGTCCTCAGCCACTTACTTACTCATGGGGAGCTCTGGCTGTCACTGGTATGGCCATCGCTGTAGTTGTAGTTACTCATCTCTAGAGAACACCCACTTTCTCAGTCTCCCCTGGTGACTGCCCTGCTCTGGCACTACCTTGGTCATACCCTCTGCAGTAGAAGCCACATAGACCTGGAACCTGGGCTTGACTTACCCTGATCCGTAAGACTCTTTTTCCTCTTACCACTTTGCAACGTAAATGAGGCACTCAAACACACGGTGTGTGATCTGGCTTCCCCAGTGGCTGTCCTGAAGTGTGGGGGTTGAGGGTACAAGGGGTAGGGTATTAATAGAGAACTGCCTGCTAGAGAACTTTGATCAGTGAAAGAAAAGAGGATACTCATTCCTTTTCTTTCCTTCCTCCAAGCCACCCTTCCAAGGTGCAGTGATTCTCTGTAGCTCATTTGGACATATCCTTCATGGCTGAAACACTGTGTCTCTTGGGAAGCTACAACCAACTTGATAAATGAGAACCCTGACTGTGATCTTATATTTGTGTCTCCTTCTCCCTTCACTTTTTTCCCACTCAGCCTTGCCGTCCTGAGATTGGACCGCCTAATAAAGAATTATCACTAAGGTTTGCCTTGGGCATATCTCTAGGAGCCCTTGCCAGCCAAGATAAGCAGGAAATGTGAACCAGACACCATGCTAGGTGTAGGACATCAAATGTTAAACAAGACAGATGTGGTCCCCACCCTTATGCAGTTTTCAATTTGGTGAGAGAGGCAACGGACTATTATTAAACAAGAAAGAGAAAAAAACACAATTTTTGATGAGCACCATAATGGAATGAAACTGACTTTGGAGAGAAAATAGTGATGGGGTGGTGGGAAAAAAAAGATGAAGTCACTTTAAATATGGAGAAATTGGAAAGGTCTCTCTGAGGAGGTTCTCTTTAAATTGAGACATGAAGCCATGGAAGGATCCAGCCATGAAAGCTGAGAATTCTCAGTTTTCAGAGTGGACAGCACAATGCAAAACCCCAAGGCAAGAATGGGCTTTAGGTGTTTGGGGCACTCAAGGAAGATACAGATGATTGGGCTGTCATCATCCAGGAAAAGGGCGGTTGACTTGAGGCTGGGGGATGCAGGAGTCAGATCCTGCAGGCTTTGTAGGCTATTGAATCAGCCTGCACTTTATTCTAAGTGCCATTGGAAGCCACTCAGATACTTTAAGCAGAGATGTTACAATAAAATCTGGTAGAATCTTAATGCCATTTCAATATTCTCCTTGGCCTCTTTGAATAATACCGTTTACTTGTGATTTTAATAATAAAAGAACAAAAGGATTATAGATATAAATACATGAAAGTAAATTTTATAACATGAGTTAACACTGCAGAAACGTAATATATATACATATTCGTAACCACCACTCTCTCTTCCTAATAAATTATAATCTATTATAATACTAATTTTTTTTTTTTTTACCAGCTGGGCCAGTGAGTTTGCTGATGTGACTTTTTTTCTACTTTGCTCCATGTTCCTTCACGTTGGTTTGATTATTTCCTTGTATTCATTTCAGAAAGTTTGTAGCTGCAATTTCTTAAAGTATAGGGCCTCTTCTGCCTCAATTAGAGTTTTTTCATTAACTGTAGTTCTATTGCTATGGCTGTCATTAGTGCAATCTGCTAATTCACAAATTCACGGAAGTACGGAAATACATTTTGCTAATGTGTACTGCAAAACGCCCTCTAAAAAATGCCTCCTATATAATATCATTTACAAAATGCCTGCTGCAGCTGCCAGAGAAGGGTTTTTATAGACCAACCTGGATTAGGGCGAAAGCAATATATCTTTAGGCAGAGAAAGCTTTCCTCTATGTAGGCTTTTCTCAACGGTTACTACCTGTCTTTGATCATCAAATGTTCCCAAAATGCCTCTTGGAGTGAGATTTTTAACCAAGTCATGCCTATTTATGTGTGTTGTATTAACAAAGAGTTGGCAAAATATTTTAGAATAGATTCACAAAACAACAATTCTTGTGAAAATTTAAATCCAATATTGATATCACCCTAGCCCAAGTCACACCCAGGCAGGCTTGGCAGCAACCCATGTAATATGTTTGGGGGGGGGCAGCAGAATTGTTAAATTACCAAATGTATTATTTTCTGGCCAGAAATTGCACCATGGAGGTTCATCCTTTTTCTTTGGGTAGAGAACTTTGTCAATTCAGGGACTAGCGAGCAACATTTTAGCATGAATTGGTTCACAAAGTTGATTTTCAGAAGACAGTTGTCTGAGATGACACGGGCCATGGAGTAGATTCTGACAGAAGAGGACAGACACTGTTGGGAAATGCAGTGCTACCGGGGGGTCTATGAACAGAGAGCCCAAGGGAATGCTGGGTGCCCGGGGGAGATAGTTGCATCAGTGCTGAAAGCAAAGATGGTTGTGTGCCAAATTCTAACTTCAGACTTTTGCCTCGGGCAGCACTGTTAGCACTGCAAGTCCCATTAAAGGACCCTTGCTTTTAAGCAGATGGTGGCTTCACTGATTACAAAGGAAACAACAGTGGTGGGAGAAAAGATGGCCAGATTGAGCTTCAAAGAGGCAAAACACCAAGGGAAAAGTTATTAATCTTTCTTGGGAAATGAATCACTGAAAGAAAAAAAAAGTCTTTAAATGGAAATGATACAATGGAAATAATTTATTTACAAGAGTCATTATTCTCAAGTTCATGCTGTTGCTGACTTTTTTTAGACTTTCTACCTTTGTGTAGATGGATGAGGAAATCGAGTTAAAATGTATCTAATTTGAAATAAAACGTAAGCAGTACTGACTAGGGCATATTTTTATATTGTGTGTATTCTGTGTCCAGCTGGGATAATTTAAGTGGAGGTTTAAGAAGGTCTCCATGAGAAGACAATATTTAAGTTGAGCAATAAAACTTTGAGTAATCAAAATAATATTCTGCCTCTTATTAAGAAATTTTTATTTCATCAGAAAGAAAACACAATGTCTGTGACTTAGCTAATATCTAGAAATAAGCTTTTATATTACGTATTTAAGAACACTTAAATTCTATAGAAATTAATCAATGGATAAAATGAAAATTATTTGTTGCTTATATATACCATGTGACTTGATATACACACAGAGATGTGAATACTAAAATTTGCACACATGCTTACATATATATGTATGGACCTTATTAAAGTATAAAGTTGTTTTACACACACACATATATATAAAAAATCAATCGATGCCAACTAAATCTACATATTTCAGGTGCTCTTTTATCACTGGCCCAAGCTTTACCTACAAACCAGGCCAGGGTTAGATGAGTCCAGATTTCAGGATTTTTTGTCATTAGTGCCACATGTGGGCTGTTTCGACTCCTTATTTTTTCAACTCTTATTCCATCTGCATCTGGCTTCCATTACTTCTGTGGTTTCTGGGCACTACCCAGTCCTTTATGTTGTTTGTCAAACACGTCTACACCTTCCTAATCCTGGCTGCTCACACTGTCTCAAAAATCTAGTTCCAAGAATTATCCTGAAGTGAGCGTGGGAAACTTTCTACCTTCAGGCTGATTTAACAGGGATCTAAAGATGAGTAAAATGTAGGGCTTCTGCAAACTAGTTTTACCTCTTGTTTCCCTTATTTGTGAAATCCAATTATAGGGCCCTATCACATGTCACGTATTGATGGCCTAGTCGAATTGGCTGTGCTAATTGTCATGGATGCAAGATGAAGAAAGCACAGTGCCTCATCCCTAAGTGTCTAGCTCCAAATGTAGTAGGTGAGAGAGACGTATAAATAAATAATTTTAATGCCATATAATAAGTATTGGGGATGGTAGTTGACACAAGGTAGAAAGGAAGCACAAGGAAAAGGGAATAATCAACTTGACTCATAGGTAATGGGTGGTACATTTCAGTTTGCCCAAGAAAGTCCTAGTTTATGACATTGCCTGAGAATCCATTAGAGTTAGCATTAGTTTCTCCGTCTTTCACTTTCCAAAGTGTTCCAGTTTAGACAAAAATATTACATGACAAACCCACTTGTATTAGTCAGGGTTCTCCAGAGAAACAGGATCAAGAGGAGAGAAATAAATATAGATACAGTATATATAGATACATATGATATGATATATATGACATATAGCTATAGATATATGATATACAGATATAGGAGAGGGCATTTATTAGGGGAGTTGGCTCACATGATCATGGAGGCTGAGAAACCCCGTGATAGAATATTTGCGAGCTGGAGGACCAGAGAAGCTGGTAGCATGGCTCAGTTCTGATCTGAAGGCTTAAGAACCAGGAAGACTGCTCATGCAAGTCCCTGAGTCTGAAGGCCAGAGAACCTGGAGCTCTCATGTCCAAGGGAAGGAGAAAATTGGTGTCCTAGCTTCAGAAGACAGCAAGAGAGTGAATTTGCCTTTCTTTTCTCTGCCTTTTTTGTTCTATCCAGGCCCTCAGCCAATTGAATGGTGCCCACCTACATTGGGTGAGGACGGGTCTTCCTTATTCAGTCCACTGATTTAAATGCTCATCTCTTCTGGAAACACCCTGACAGACCTACCCAGAAACAATGCTTTACCAGTTATCTGGGTATCCATTAATGCAGTCAAATTGATAGCTAAAATTAACCATCACACTGGTTATAGTGAAAAGGTCAAACAAACTCTGTAAGAAGATGTAAGAAATATGATAAAAACTATGAGAAGAATTTCGTCAACCTGATGAGACAGAAATGGAAACTTCTGGTGAAAGAAATAGTCCCCGTGACCTGAGCAATGTGTGACTCTGGAGAACGACGTGTAGATCACATGACTGTGCTGCATGGGGGAGGGATGAGGTGCTATGGGTTGGAGAAAAAACCAAGGGCCAGCAATGGTGAGATCTCTCTGCCATGGCGGGGACCTCAACTCTTTCTTGTAGACAATGGAGTCACAATAAAGTTTTTAACCAAAAATATGACTTTATTTGATTTGCATTTTACTGTTCTTATGTGATGTACATGGAAATAATGTACAGATTAGATGAATAGGAAATAAAATCTTAGGCAGATAAAATAATTGGGAAACCATTGTAATAATACAAATAAGAGAAGTTGGGAGCCTAAGCTAAGGCAGAAGCCATGAGGATAGAGAACAGAAGCATAAAGATGCTCCTGAGGGAGGTGATAGACATTAAAGGTTTATCTGATTTGGAGGATAAAGACAAAAGGCGGAATCAAGACCATGCTTACTGGGCAGTTGGATATATATAGGAAAGGAGCTTGGAAAAGAAGTATGGGCTATAAGTATAGATGTGGCAATGTGAGTAAAAAGGAAGATCTGAAATTTCAAAAGAAAAAGGCCAAAGCCAGAACCTGTCTTCTAAATTAATCAGAACAGTATGAGAATATAGGATAAAAAATGGTAAAAGCTTTAGGAAAAAAATGTGTGAGAGACTCATTTGACAAATTAGTTTTGGTTAAATAATTATGACAAATATTGGCACTGGAGCTTTAATTGCCAGTATAATTTTGTTATGTATTGTAAGTTTTATTCTTTCTGAATGTGATATAACTGAACTACTATTATATAATAGGGATTTCTTACAGACAGAAAAAAATATTCTCCCCCAAAGATCTACTTTGGAATGATTAATTTGTACAATTAAAGCTAATGGTTAAAGTCCCAGTCTTATTATACGTGTCAGTAGTAAGTTATATTTATGACAGATTATATCATTCTCACACTCCTTTTATTTGGGCAAAAGTAGAATGTCCTGCTTAAAAAGCATCCTGTAGTTACTACAACCGAATAAAAGAATAATTGAAATACTTCTCTCAATTAACATGAGCAGATCTCTAGACATAAAGTTTTAAATAATATATTAAACATTTCAGAACTTCAGATGAAATTTTTAGAGTGACATTTCTAAATTTTGTCTATTTTTATATAAAGCTGGAAATGTTCAAAAAAGAGAAATGAGTAATATTTATGTATTGAGCATCTTAATTTTCTGTATTATAATTGTGTACTTTCTGTCTTTTCTACTGATCTATAAGTAAATTCTGAACAGATAGATTTTTGTAATGAAATGTGTTTGAATAATGGTACATAAACTTCTACCTAAGTATAAAGTCATATGTAAGGCTCAGGTTTTTCTAAATATGGTGGCATTATTTTTTAAATTTTATTTTTTTAGTTGACAAATAATAATTCTATATGGTGATATTTCTGATATATATAATGTTTAGTGATTAGATCAGGGTAATTACCGTATTTATTATCTCAAAAATTTATCATTTTTTTGTGTTGGGAACATTCAATATCCTCCTAGATTTTTGAAGGTATATAATATATTATCATTAATTATAGTCTTCTTGCAGTGGTATAGAGAAATAGAACTTATTCCTCCTATCTAGCTATAATTCTATATACCTTTAGCAAATCTCTTCCTATTTTCCCCTCTCCCCTACCCTTCCCAGCCTCTAGTAACCTCTATTCTACTTTTTACTTCTATGAGATCAACATTTTTTGCTTCCACATGTGAATGAGAAAATGCAATGTTTCACTTTCTGTTCAGGCTTATCTGACTTAACACATTGCCCTCCAATTATAGCCATGTTGCTTTGAATGACAAAATTTCATTCTTTTTTATGGCTGAATAGTATTCCATTGTGTATACATACCATTTTCTTTATCCATTTATCTGTTGTTAGGCATTTAGGTTGATTCTATATCTTGGCTGTTGTAAATAATATTTCTATAAATATCATCATGCAGATGTTTCTTTGGTATAAAAATTTCCTTTCCTTTAGTTAAATTCCCAGTAATGGTATTGCTGGATCATATGGTATTTCTATTTGTAGTTTTTTGAGGAACCTCCATACTGTTCTCCACAGTGGCTATGCTAGTTTACATTACCATCAACAGTGTGTAAGAGTTCCTTTTCTCCACATGCTTGCCAGCTTTTGTTATTTTCTGTCTTCTGGATTACAGCCATCCCCAACTGAGGTTAGATGACACCTCATTGTGGTTTTGATTTACATGATGGTTACTGATATGGAGAATTTTTTCTTATATCTGTTGGCCATTCGTATGTCTTCTTTTGAGAAATGTCTGTTTAGATCATTTGTCTATTTTTGAATCAGATTATTATTATTATTTTGCTGTGGAGATGTTTGTATTCCTTGTGTATTCTAGATGTTAATTTACATATCTACAGCCAACTGATTTTTGACAAAGGTGCCAGGAATACTCACTGGTGAAAGGACAATTTCTTCAATGAATGGTGCTGGGAAAATTGGATGTCCATATGCAAAAGAATGAATCTAGACCCCCCCCCACCTCTCACCCTCTACAAAAATCAATACAAAATGGATCAAAGATCTAAATGTAAGACCCAAAATGATAAAATTAGTAAAAGAAAACATAGGAAAAGTACTTCAGGATGTTGGTCTGGGAAAAGATTTTATGAATAAGACCTTAAAAAGCACAGGTAATAGGTTGGCATTAATTATAGCATTTTTTAAGTAGTCAAAACCAAATAACAGAAATTATTTGTTGTCTCTGACAATAGTTTCTGGAGTACTCTTTGAAGATTTGAGATATTTTTAAGTTATCAAAGCAAAATTCTCTTTCATATCAATAATTTATACCTTAGTAAAGTTTCAATCTTTTGGACTATGTAAATTATGAAGATGTGCTAATTCAGACAATGTTTATAAATAACTTCATACATAATAAATGAAACTTAAAAACATTTGATTTACTTTTTAATTTTCAAGATTGTATTCATCAAGAAGATGGAATTTGGTTAAGAGTGGTAAAATTGATAGTTTCCTTTTTTTGAAATTAAAGGATTAAGTAATAACAAAATGCTCCAAATGCTTTCAGCTTCTGTTCTTAGCAATTAATTTTAAAAACATTTCTATTTATCACATCTTATGTTATATAAAATTAATGTGATTTATAATATTTTGTAAGTGTTTTACATTTATTTAGTGGTATCCATTTATTAATATATCTTAGAGTGTAACATAAACACACCGAGCAAAGATATTTTCAAAAAGCAGTCTAAAATTCAGAAATTTAATTAAGTAAAGTTAGTTCCTTCTTTTGTACCCTATTTTTTGTAATTAATTAAGTCTTCTCATGTCTGTAATTTTTGACCAATGGCTTTTGTTTATCCCAAGTGGATGCTACAGTGTGCCACCCAAATCTCACTCCTTCCCCGAACCAGCATACTCATTACCCCAGTTTCTGGGAATGATGGCTTCTGAGGCTCATAGCTACATCCCTCTCTGGTAATTGTCTTTAGCTGCAAAAAGCAAAAGCTTCTTCACTCAAGCTTACCCTCTTCTTCTCAGGGTGCAGCCTACATCTAAACACTGGTCACAGAGTGGTGCAAAAGCTCAGTCCCCCTTCCCCCAATTTGAGACATCTCTGAATGGCTATCCCAGCTTCAAAACTTTCTATGAGATTGACAGATGACTCTGTTGAAGCTGTATCACAGTTCCAGTCCTATTTCCTTTACTCTCCTACAGGTACTGCTCCCAAGACTATTCCCCAGTAAACCACTTTGGTGAAAATCTTAGCATCTCATAGTCTTTTTCCTGGGGAAACTGACAGTGGTGCCAATAATAATCAAAGGAGGCAGGTTATAAAATTTTGGAGCAGGATCACTGGTGGTAGATGGGTGCTATGGAATGAATTGTGCCCCCTCCATTCATGTGTTCAAATTGTAACCCCTGTGATTGTATTTGGAGACAGAGTTTTTAGGAGGTAATTAAGATTAAATGAGGTCATAAGGGTGGGGATCTAATCCAATAGGATTGGTGGCCTTATATGAGATGGAAGAGCAATCTCTCTCTCTCTCTTTCTCTGAATACATCAAAAAATGTATTCAACATTTATTTAAACATTTTTATTAATTTAAATCTTTCCCGTAATTGACTTAAATTTATTTTATGTCAATAATTAGACATTGTCAGTTATTTTCAAATAGTCTTACTTTTCTAAGAGAAAAAGAATTGACTGGATCATAGCTTGTCCTGGTGCCTACTAATAAAGTGCTTTGTAGCCTTGCCTGTTCAGTAGAACCACGTATAGGAGCTTCAAAATTTCCACTCCTTTCTCCCTTTCTCCCTTTCAATTTCTCTCTCTCCCTCTCTCTCTCCCTTCACCCCATGTGAGAACACAGAGAGGTGGCCATCTGCAAGACAGGATTAGAGACCTCACCAGAACCCAACCATAGTGGAACCCTAATTTCAGACTTCCAGCCTCCAGAATTGGGAGAAAAGACATTTCTGTAGTTTATGTAACCTACTCTATGGTATTTTGTTATGGCAACCCAAGCAGAGTAAGGCAGTGGGTTATTGATAACCTTAGTATGAAGTAGTGGTGCAATTTTTAAAACTTTTATAGGTGGTGAATTCAGATGAGATTCTAGTGAAAGAGAATGCACTAGTCAGGGAAATATCTCAAGGTCTGAATGGTTATGGGGAAATAGTAACTGCAATGACTACAGAATCGGATAGCTCTTTCTGAGGGCTATTGAAGCACTGAAGAAAACAGTAAAATTTAAGGGTAATTAATCACCAATTTAAGGTAAAGCATGAAAATCAGAAGGCCTCCTTACTATCATATATTGCTAGGAATAGAAAATGCTGAGGACTAGGTATGGAGTTTTATTGAAAGGATAGCAGATGTCCAAACGAGGTTGAGTTTTCAACCCCAGCAAGTCTGCTACTCCAAGGTCAGAGCTCTGATTAGCAAAGAGTGGGATCCTGAGATTTGAGAAGGAAATCTGGGTCAGTGAACTGGAAAATCTTGAACTCTTAGATGACTCTGAACCCTCTGCAAAGTGTCCCATTCTTCCCTGTAATAGCTATCTTTTCCTTCTTGTTTGTAGATAATGCAGAGGTTGCAGTCTTGCAAGACAATGTGCACATCTCTCAGGATCTAGCCCTTCTTTTCCACTGGCACCAAAACAATAGTTATTTTTATATCACAACATAATCCAAACATAAAAAGTCTAAACCTGATGGAGAAAAGGGACCATATTACCAAATAATTGCTGATCCAAATTAAAATGTAGATGAGATAGCAACTAAGTCATTAGGGTGCTAGGATCAGGGGATAGGGACATAAAGTTGGACAATGGAGAGTTTATCAAAATGAGGGAAATATTTAATGATATGGTTTTTAATACCCTGGAAATGATCCTACTGTAGACTGAGAGAAAGAAAAGTCTTGCACTCCATGAAGCAGAGATACCAGAACTGCCAAGAGACAGTAGAGGCAGGGGTCAAGAAGCTTCAAGCCAGCAGACCCTCCATGGGAAGGCCCAGGGTGTATACTGCTTACCAAAAAATGAGGAATAGTCACATCATCTGAAGCTCTGAAGGCCAGAGCTGACCATAGGAAGATACTGCTACAGAACTGAGCACGCTTATAGCAATGTAGATAGAATCCCAAAATGATAGAAGCAAAATGTATGTTCAAAATAGGTATGGTAGTAATAACAACATGGCCAATGTGGTAGTGTAGGTTGCTGGAGCTGCATAAAACCATGGACATGTTGGATATAACCCAGGAGAAAGATAGATGAGCAACCACCAAAGATACTGCTCAATCTATGCAGTCAATATATTAATATCAGGAGGCTGTGGGAAACCACCTGGTAGAAAGTCATGATCCCTTGCCCAGTTTCCTGAATGGAGTTATTTTTCATACTCAGAACCTGCATACTGAAACAGGTGCCAGGTCCCCAAGAAGAAGGACCCTATGACTTCACAGGTGTATAATGATTCTCTAGTTTCCCCCCTAAAAGAGTTTCAGCCATATGCTTGGGTAACCATACACTAGAAAAAAGGGTATACCTGGGCACTTCAAGTGGTATGGATGTAGAGTCTAAGTTGATATTAATACCTGGAGACACTAATTGACATCATGGCCCTCCCTGGAGAGTGAGCATTTGGAAGTCAAATAATAAATTGAAGTCTTGACTCAGGTCTGGCTTACAGGGCCCCTGGATCCACAGACCCTCCCAATAATCATTTTCTTGGACTCCAAGTGTATAATTGAAATGGATCCTTGGTAGTTGGGAGAATCTCTACATTGATTTCTTGACCCGAGGGGCTAGACCCATCAAAGTGGAAAAGGCCAGGAGGAAGCTTCTGAAGGCACCTCTCCACTCCAGCCAACATAGGAAATAAAAAATAATATTGCATCCTTGGCAGAATGGCAGAGAGTAGTGTGTACAGAATGCAAAAATGATAATCCTCATCATATTCTCACTTAATTCATCAGTCTTGCCACTGCAAAATCCAAATGTGTCCTGGAGAATGACAGTGGACTACTGAACACTCAACCAAGTAGTAGCTCCAATTTTGGCTACTTTGTCAGAGAGGATATCTTCATAAGCACATAACAACACAGCCCTGGGAACATGGTGTTCAGCCATTGTGCTGGTGAGTACATTCCTATTCAACCCTATTGGGAAGGAGGATCAGAAGCAATTTACCTTTACATGGAACATACAAAGGACTAGTGTATATAGTCTTGTCTCAGAGCTGTGTTAACTCTCCTACACTCTATCATATTATAATATAGTTCAAAGAGTCACTGTCTGGATATTCTATAGAACATCACATCGGCCCACTATATTAAGGATATTAATATAATAATAATCAAACCAGATGAGCAAGAAGCAACAAGTATGTTAGATGCTTTTGTAAGCCACCTATACTCCAGGGTGTGGGAGATAAACCTTATAAAGATTGAGGGGCCGGCCATGTCAATAAAGTCTTAAACATCAGTGGCGTATATGGGAGCATGCCCCTGAAGTAAAGGACCAATTATTGCCTCTTGTACTTCTAACCCCTAAGAAGGAAACAGAAACAAACATATCTGCTAGGCCTCTTTGCATTTGGGAAGCATTGTATTCCTGTATTCCACATTGGCAAAAGTCCTCCAACTCATTTATCAAATAACATCAAAGGCTGCCAGCTTTGAGTAGGACAGACCCTAGCAGGAAAGCTTGGTAGCAAGTCCAGGTTACAATGCAAGTGGCCCAGCTACTTGGGCCTTAAGAACTGGAAGATTCTATGGTATTATAGAGAGTATATGGTATTATAATAGAGATAATTGTGGTGGGAAAAAAATGCTATACATATTTTATGGCAAGCCACAGTAAGAGAAGCACAGTGTAGGCTTATATGTCTCTGGATCAAAGACATGCCACTTTTGCCAGAAAATTATTCCAAAGCTCATGGTGTTCTGCTACCCTGGTAGCATGATGACAGAACACAAAGTGATCCTGTAACCAGAACTTTCCACTGTGGTTTGGGTTCTGTCAGATGCACCAAGTCATAAGATGAGACAAGCCCAACAGCAGTGTCATGTAACATGGAAGGGATACATCTGAGATTGGGTCCCAGTCATCAGGGACGCCAATACTTACACAATGGACTCATGAACAAAGTAGCTATGGTAGCAGGGAGGGACTATATATCAACTCAGCCCTGTAGTCTCTCACTCACCAAAGCTAATTTAGCTACTGCTGCTGCTGAATATCCAACCTGCCAATGATAGAAACCAACACTAAGCCCCCAGTGTAGCAATATCCCGAAGGAGATCAAGCAGCTACTTCATGGCAATTGGTTACAGTGAATTCTTGCCACCATCTAAGGAATAGTAATTTATCTTGCCTGGAATCAACACATTCTAAGTATAGGCATGACTTTCTTGCTTCGAAAGCCTCAATATGCCCTATTATCTGAGGGGCATTTGATCCATCAACACAGGATCATGCATAATATCACAGGGGACCAAGTGACCATAATATCACATTGGACCACAGCACAGAAGGGACCACTGTGAATGAACATGTGACCATGGATCCACTAATCACAACACTTACTACGCTGCTCTGGCCTAATGGAACAGAGGAATGTCATTGGCAAAGAGCAGCTCAGGTGTTAGCGTGAAGAGGATGAAGCAAAGAGAGGACTTCATCCGCCAGTATATAATGCATGCTCTAAATCAATGACCATTATATGGTATTATGTCTCCAGTAGGTGGAATACTTGGACCCAAGAAAGAAAAGTGATATCAGGATTAACCCACATTATTCCTATAGATCCATTTGGATAATTTGTGATTTTTGTCTATGCAACTTTGCTTGTTGAAGACCTAGAGATCCTGAACCTTGGAGAGGGAATGTTTCCACCAGAGGACACAGCAAGAGTATTGTTAACTTTGAGTTATGACTGCTACCTGGTTACTTTGCACTCTCGTGGGCAGGCTGTCCTCTAGAAGGAGTGTGTCCTAAGGTGAGGTAGCTTTCTTCCACTGCAGTCAGTGCTGAGGGAGGGCCTCAGCTGTGAGCCTTGAGCAGCCATCACCCCTGGTATCTGAGGGAAGGAGTGTCTTCATTACGAAGAGGGCACTGCGTGACAGCCATAGCGTCTACTATAGTCTATTCCTTGCATTGCTTGAATGCACATAACTCGTATGGAAATTTCACCCCATCTGGGAACAGCTTTCTCAGGATTCTTGTTGGTTTCTTTTCATGAGCAAAATGACAGGAAATTAGTGACACAAATTACAGTTCTCACGACTGCAGCTGGTCTTACAGCTACTCCGGCTAGTCATCATTTCAGTCTTGTGTTGCAACCACACACCTCTCAGCTTCTCCTCTGCCTCACCTCCTCACAGGCATTGTTTCTGAGAGCAACTCGGGGTGCGTGCAGATCTGCACCACAGAGCCTCGTTCCCGGGGAGTCTGCTCTTTAATATCTCCGTTTCCCCTTTCCTCAGAAGGACAGGAAACAATTTGTGATAAACACAGTGCTTAGAGATCACCTTGTAGAATGTATTATAATATTAAATATATTGACCTGAAAAAAAAGTAACATGATCTGCTCATTTCTGACATCCATTTTCAGCTTCGACGGCTGAAACAGACTCTTTGTCTAAAACTTACCTGGAAAATTGGTAAAGAGAATTTTAATTCTGAGGGGACATGTATGCAAACATACAAAAGCAAAGCAGCTGCTATATTAATCAGTTTTCTGGGGCTGCCATCAAAAGCGCCATAAATGCAATGGCTTAAGCAACAGAAATTTATCAATCAGAGATCTAGAGGCTAGAAGTTCAAGGTCAAGGTGTTGGCAGGGTTGGTTCATTTTGAGAGTTTAGAGTGATAATCTGTTCTAGGCCTCTCCCCTGGCTTCTAGTGGTTTGCTGGCAACTTTTGGTGTCTCTTGGCTTATGGTACCTCACCCCAATCTCTGTCTTCATCTGCACACAGCATTCTCTCTGTGTGAGCGTCTCTGGTCCAAATTTCCCCTTTTTATAAGGACACTAGTCATAGTGGATTAGGAGCCTACTCTATTCTACTATGATCTCATCTTCATTTAACTGATTACATGTGTAACGACCCTATTTTCAAAATAAGATCACATTTTGAGGTACTAGGGATTAGGACTTCAACATATGAATTTTGGGGGGACATAATTCAAATAATTCAATTCATAGTACTGTATTTCTAAGAGAACTTAAGTGGTAGAAAATACAAACTATAGAAATAATAAGCTTGGGATTCTTTTTAAATGAGAGCCTTAGATTAAGATCCCCAAGAAAAATGGCTCTCTGTTCCCTTGCTGTCTGGGGGCCCCAGCAGCTGCATGTCGGGTGAATCAGCAGAAAGCACTGGACTCCGTTGAGTCCTGACATGTACCTGTCCCTTCCTTCCATCTGAAAACTTTATGGCACCAAAATGAAGAAAAAGAATAATGTGTCCTCTCTGCATGAGTCCATGGTAACTGGTTACAGCTAATCTTCTGGAGAAAGAGAATTCAATCTAGCAATTAGAATTATTGCACAAGTTCTGGAAGACGAAAACCCTCATCATCCTGTTTGGTTCACTGACTCTGAAAGGCCCACATGCCATGCCACATTGCCAAATGGAGCATCTGCATTTTGGTTGGTACATGCCTTTGGTGTTGGTGTTGGCCCTGTGACCACAGTGCTTTCTTATTGCAGCTATTTTCGTGGCTTGGCTCTTTTTTATTCCCTTAGGTCTTCTGGTGGAGCAAGAGGACACCCACGGCGGAAGCCAAGAGAGTCATCTTAATGAATGGCATATTACAGCCTCGTGAATGTGATTTGCATTGTTTCATAGCATAGCTGGCTAAATTCCTGTTCCTGAAGGATCAAGTTAAATCAGGCATAAAAGTGATGTGGAGTCTTTTCTTTCAGGAAATCTGTCACAAAAGCACTCTTGTCCCAACCAAGGCTCCCTTTTGCATGAATTCTTAAAAGAAAGTTAAATATTATATATGAAGGTGGAGCAGGTCCTGTGTATGAGGACTCTGGGACTCAAGTCAGTCAAAGACTAAAGAGGTAAAGGGGCCGTTCCATGTCCTTGCTTGTACCGTTCACACAGTAGGTCCAAGTGCACAGACCCCTGAATATAAAACCCAGGTCAACCCTCCCAGCGGTGGGCTCCCCTCTGACAACCATCCCACTTAACGCAGGATTCAGGAACCTGGTGGAACTCTGCCACAACTGCAAAAAACATATTTCAATCTCAAAATGTCAGAGTAAAGGGGAGGGGGAGGGAATGAACCAAACGTGAAAACAAATAAAAACATCTTTTAAAATGTCGCCTACTTGCTGCCAAATGGGAGCTCAAAGGGAGTGCCACCAGGAGCAAGTTCCACATGGCAAGGCCTTCCGTGGAGAAGCCTGGCTGGCAGGCCGGGAGGAGTCAGTAATTAACACTGCCAAAGACTCGTGAGGCCTCATTTCAGCAGCTCCATTTGGAAGCGGTTGCCGGAGTACAGTCACCCTTCAGCGTCACAGCTGGGGTGTGGAGTCCTTCAGCGGCTGGCGCATGTGTGGGCTCAAACTCTTTGCTGTGGGGTAGAAAAAAGTCTGTGGGGTTTCTTTCGGGGGTTTTAACCTGTGGGGATTAGGGCCCACAGTGTCTGATTTTTAAATAATGGATTGAGTGAGGGGCTGGAAGAATGCTGGAGTAACTCATTCCTAGAAATTGTAGAAATCAAGTCGGCTCTGTAACAAGATCAGGGCTGGAGGTCATGCAGGGTTACCTCAGGCCTGGACATAGGGAATTGGCTATCGTGGGCTGGAAGAGGGCTGTGGAAACAAGAGGAAGGATGGGTGAAGTCGCAAGCTATTAAGTAGACTCGAAAACAGATTATGGCAAGGAAACATGACAGCCATCTCTTGAAAAGAAGAGAAAATGAGTGGGTAAGAGCTGTACTATAATGGAAGAAACACAAACTAGGTGCGGGTTTGTGGATTCATTTCTAAGACTGTCACTCTGTGGCATCGTGGCATTGGTCAAGTGACTCAACCTTCCTAGTTGAGGATTCTGATATCTCATATGATATGTGTTTATTATGCATATATATGTAGACAGGTAAATAATCTATAAATATATGAATATATACACATATGTGTATGTGTGTGTATCTCTGTCATTTATTGTTCACCTATTATGCATTCCACAAACATTTATTGAGTACCTCCTATGAGCAAGCATGTCTTGATATATGACAACTAAGGCCTCTCTTCTCTCGGAGCTTACATTCCAGTGAGTGAGAAAAAAAAAAAAAAAGACAACTGAACATGTAAATAAACAAAACAGTTTTCAGGTTGTGGGGAGACCTATGATCAAAATTTAAAAGAGTGGTAAAAAAAATACTTTTTCTCAGGAAATTTTGCTGATACCCCTGCTCTGGTAGGCATTACTGTTTCAGTACGAATAGAAAAACTTAATTTCTATGGGTTAGCTCTGATGGAACAGGGTTAAAAATGTGGATATTCAATCAGAATTGGATGAGTTACACCAAATGCAGCCTTTTAAGTAAGGGAATGTCTTAAGTCAATGGATAATTTCAGTCTATATTGATCCATATTTCCTGCACTTTTCTTTGTTAGGTAAAATATTGTTTTCTAGAATTTGCACATATTACAATGTTTTGAATCAGTTACACTTGCATACAATTTTGGCACGTATGTTACGTATCACTGCTGAACACTGGGAAAGACACAAATGGATCTAAGGTAGCTACGGTGCTAGGTTACAGACATCTGCACCAGGCTTCCTCCACAGACACCCCTAGCACTCTTGCGTGGGGGAATCTATTTTACAAGAAACCAAGACTCATATCAAGAAGTTAAGAAAGTTAAGTAGAGCTGCTTCAGACAAACATCTTTGAATTTGGGAAGAAAATAGCATCTTTAGATTTATTCTCTTCATGTTTCCTATTAAAGCCTTTATTACTTGTCATGGTGTATATGGGTTAAGTACAGGGCAGATATTAAACTCGCATTGTGGGGAAAATATTGCAATGGAGGGGAAGAAATTAAATCATATACATCTTTGTCAGAACATTTTTTTAGCTAGATGCGAAGCATCTCAGTGTCTCCTTTCATTATGCCAAGTTTTAAAATTATGTGAAACATATGTCTCCCTTGGGCCCACAGGAAGGATGCAGCTAAAAAGGGTAAAATGGTGCTAAAGAGAAGCCTAAAATCATATAGGTGAGAGCCAGGATTCATGCACACATCTCCACAGTCATTGTTTTTTCCAGGTTACCATATTACTTTCTGCATGAGAAATTATGTAAATTTGCCAAGTGTGGCATCAGGAACAGGACAGAGAACAATAAATAATGGATGCCTGAACGTGGCCGAGGAAACGAGTGACTGGATGGGTGATGACACAGATCCCCTCCATCACTGGCATCTCTTCTTTATGTTTCCCCGTCTTATAATGCTTTCCTAAAGAAGCCACTCTGCTCCAGGTACCCCAATTCTTTGTTCACCTCTGCCTTACTTTTGCTAGCCTTATATATCTTTCCATTTCTCATGTTATTTTCTCTTGCTGTAGCTCCTTTTTCATCAGACTTTCTCACCTCTTTCATGATCGTTAATTTCTGCAAAGGCCTTCCTCGCTTCCCCTCTCAAAATCCTCCCAGACTTAGTAACTACTATCAGTCTTGTCTCAGATTTAACCCAGATTTCTCTGACACCGCTGAGTCCCAAGCACTGAAATTCCACTCTATGTTGTTTCACTCACCCTTTGAAATAACTCTCGGAGTATGGTATGGTTCCCATCCTACACTGGAGAAAACTGAAGCCAAGAGAATTTATTGACACCTCCGAAGTTACTCAGCTGGTAGGTTCTGGAATGATGAATAAACCCATGTCCTCTGACCTGGCTTACTGGCCAGCAGCATGACGTTGGACCAACCCTGACTCTATTCACTCCTCCTTCCTGAGTGCTGAACCATCAATAGGGTGACAGTATATAGGAGAGAGACAAAAACTGTGAAAGATGCTCTGGCTCAGCCTATGTTGAACCAAGTAACCAAGCACTAGGGAGTAGTAACTAAAATTTGGGGAAGTAGCATTTTGGTAAAACTTTAATGGTAAGGTTTGTCACACACACTACTGTTCCAAGATCTGCTCTGTTGAGCAGCTAATTAATTCTCTTGGGCAATTACCCAGCTACCAGAAATGGTCTGCTGGAGGCTCATGCCACTAGGAACAGTGCGTTAAATAAGCAGCAGAAGAACCTTGAAGTGGCAAGTTTGTAGTCACTCCTTCCTGAGGTCAGCATTTCAAGTGCTTGCATGTTCTGGGCCTAGCAGCACAGCATCGTGCACAGGTGGGTGTTCTGTAAGTGCTTTTTAATGATGGTGGTGGTAGTGATGTATGAAGGTCTGTTTATACTTGCAGAGAGGGTCATGTATTTTAACAAGAAGCACTTTTGATTGGCATTTCAAAGAGGCCAGTGTTGTTGAAAAATGTCAGCACCCTGCATAGGAGGGCACTTCATAAGTGTTAAGGGATTGGGTCTGCTAAAGGGATTAGGATAATTGTTTTGGAGTGAATGGGCAGGCTCAGTGGAGGTGACCTGAAGTCATTTTAATGGGCCTGGTGAAACTCATGGTGACAACTCAAGCTAGTGGATTAAGATGCTCTGATGGAAATTCCCAATCACTGCTCAGCATTGGTTCCATTGAGATACTGGCTGCCTATTGTATTTGCTATGCCTGGTAGGGTGACTTGATTTCTGGGCTCAAGTAAAGAAATGCTGATCAAAGGAACTGCCACCCCACCATGTGGCACAGGGATCCTTTGCTTCCAAAGATGAAAGATGCCTATTTCCATGGCACTTCTCATTTGGGGAGAGTCTTTTAATTCATGCCAGTTCAAGATCAATCAGGGATGAAGTCAAACACTGTCAGAATAGAAAGTCCTATGGATGAAAGTAAAGAAGGAAAACTTTCTCCTGAGTAAGCACCAGGCTGGCTTGCTGAAAGTTAATATTCCATCAAGTTTGCAAGCTTTAGAAATGAAAGATAAGCTTAAAAATGAATGTGTATGTAGATTCCAAGGTTGTAAAGAATAGTGGTTTATATTATGTACTTTTAGTCCATGTCCGTCTGCAGCCATTTTTACATGATAGAGAGGAATATTGGGTGAAAAACATAAATCTTAAGTACTGGTGGACCCTGCCAAAAATTATTGAATCGGGTAATTTTGTTGGCTAAAGTCTGGGATGCTACCATTGCCCTTCATGTTTGAATACTTTGCTTTGGCCAACTTAAGTTTCTTTGTGCATAAGACCACTCAATGGCCATAAATATCACTCCCACCATAAAAGAGCTGAAAGAAGGTATTCTAGAAATAAAAATTGGCTTTTGCCACAAGTTTATTTCATCATGAATGTATGAACATACTCAGCTACTGATTGATAGTTTCAGACTTTACAGTGTTGTCAGCTGGCATAAGGGCTTTAAGTATTAATGTTCTTAATGGTTATAGTTTATGTAAATCAGATGCTCTTCAAGGAAGTGGCTGGAGCGGAAAAGAAGGGAGGTGTTGGGCAGTCAGGGCAACATATCAGCTTGGGTGCCATGAAATGTACAGTTTTGCAGCAATGTGAGATTTGCACCTGTAGTAAACAAACTTTGGGTTTCTATAGAATGCAAATTGAGGAACTATATACACAAGTGGCTCTCAGTCTAGAAATTCCATGCCTTCCCACAGTGGTTTTGTGAACAGAATCTTAACACCCACATTACACATCTGGCCTGGGCTGCCTGTAATCATTTCAGCTCTTTTGGTGAGTAGACAATAACTGCTTCAGAGGCTGGACTCTTTCCTTTTTAAGTTTAATGCTTAAGTGTGCTTTATTGATGGAACAGAACTGGTCCAAGATAGCTTTTCTTTAAATTAAAAAAATTCTGCAATAAAATTTACTGTTTCTCCATGCAACAGTCTCTTGCTGTAGACACATCCATCTCTGAAACTCCTCACTCAGGATTCTCAAAGGGCCAAGGAGAGTAATGAAGCTCTTGATGATATAGCCCACAACTTTGAAATATTTTTTTCTTTAGAGCACTATCAGAATCACTGTGGGTAGTTGTTAATAACTGAGCTTCCTGGAATTCAACCCAGGTCTACTGAATCAAAATCAAGTGCTGGTTCAGGAATCTTCCATACACACAAATCTGATAAGCACTTTTGTGAACCTCTGCCAGATGCCACCAGCTTGCTCTCAGGGACACCCACTAGATCTAGTTTAGTGTCTCAGGTGAATAATTCTCATGCTTATACAGAAAAATTTATCAATTTGGCGCTGCCTACCTTTTTATCTGATTCTAAAGAGATGGATTATTGTCTAAATGATTTATTTAAAACAGAAAAAAAGATTTTTTTTTTAAATCTCCCTCTGGTCTTCTCTTCCTCTCCTTTGCTCTCTTTTTCTTTTCTCTTCTTTTACAACTTTTCTGGCCTCAGTCACAAACATATGTGACACACCAAGGAAGATATAGGGTAAAATGCCAGACAACAATAAAATGTCAAGGTGAGCCAACCTCATTTTTGGAATTCACATAGAAAGTCTGAGAGGCAAAACTGATTTGCAGGTGGGTTCTCCCGAGGAAGAATGGCACACTGCGAGGCTCTCGGGGAGATCCTAGGTGAGTGGAAAGCTGAACCCTGAAGAATGAAACAAAGACATAATTTACAAAGGAAGGAAAATGGTATTAATTGATGATGTCTAGGGATGCAAATTTGACACAAAACACAACCCAATGTAACTATGCTGGAGGATGTTGGGTGACAAAGAAAAGAGCTCAAAGAAATTTCTTTGACTTCTCATTGAGACAAAGAAGTGATTATTCAACTGCTTATTTCCAGAAACACAGAATCACAAAGTCCATTCTGACTACTTCCAAATCCTTAAAGTTAAGAGGAAACACACACGGTGAACTGTCTCATTCTCACAAAGATCCTGAATATAGTACATTTTAAAATTAAGTTCCCTTTTCATAATTCATTTAAACATAACTAAACATATCTACAAAGAATCAAATGTTTTACTCTAAACCTACCTTAAGTAGTGGCAATGAACAGCATGATTTGGGGCCACCATAAGTCTTCTTCTTGTATTATCCCCCCTCCAGCTACAACTAATTCTTCTATTAATTTTTATCAAAGGATCTGTTCTCTTGGATTAAGACCTTGTGCTTAAAAAGCCCAAAATCACAGAACACAAGAAAACACTTCACAACTAGAAAACCATGGCCCAGAGACTTCAGATTGGAGAGAGAGTGATGGACGGATGTGGATGTGAGTTGTCTGAGGCAGGAGGGCTTGACAGCATGCCACAGAGTTGGGGAGGGGGCCTGGGTAGTCAAGGGCATGAAGTCAGGGCAATGAAGAAACTGAAAGTTAGCACTCAGTGAGGAAGCACCAAAGACGACACTTTCTTGCTTCGTGATAATTTCCCAGGCTGGGGCTGATTATGGAGTTAGTATAATGAGTAAAGTAGGTGGAAGAGCTGAGGCAGGGAGAAGTTGGGTGCCTATTTAACATAATGCAAGGACACGGTCAGTACCAGGAGACAGACTATGTGCCTGGCGGCCGTTTAGCCTTCAGGCGACTATTATTTCCTCTACATTAAACCAACACTGATGGATTATTTTGGAAAAAGGATGGGCCAATTTTTCTAATTTGTCTAAGACTAAGGAAAAAAATAATTGATCTCATTTTCCTGTCAATGGGAGCACAGCACTCATATACTCTTTTCCTTTGGCAGGCTCAGTCCTAATGATTCATGTCTGTGAGAACTGAATTTCCTGGAGAAAGTCATTGGGAAAGTTGAAGTTACAATTACAGGTTTTCAAATTCAGATCTGAAATCTTTTCCTAAGTGTAAAATAGGTTAAAAAATGTATTCATAATTTTCGGCTAACCTATCCTGTCCCTCCAGTTGCTGGTTCCCGGTTGTGCACAGAGGATGTTAGGGATGTGGGAGCAAAATGGTTATAAAATATTCAGCTCTACGAGTGGCAGATTTGGCTTCTGTGATCCTGCTAATTGGGTGGGTGCCTGCCTTCTCCCTCACCCATCCATGCCCGAGGGCTTTGACACCCGCACAGAGACATGTTCAGGGATTGATTCTAAGTTATGCGACCAGTGTTCACAAATTTGTGTGAAAATCAGCCTGTTTATTTAGACCTGAGGTTCAGTTTTGTCAATGTCCATGTGTGGGAGATTAGGAAGTATATGGAGCCTTTGACAAATAAGAAAGAACATATCTTGTCCATACGGGATAAAATTTGTATCAAGAAACACAAATGCGCACCTTCTGAGGGATGGACACACTTGAATCTTGGACTTGTGGGGTGGGTGGGGCAAGGGCAACATACGTAACTTAAACATCTGTACCCCCATAATATGCTGAAATAAAAAAAAAGAAAAAAAGAAACACGAACCGTGGACAGGCCAGCAAACACAAATAATAAAAGCCCAAATATAAAACTGCAGGTCAGATTTAGCCTTTGGGGCACCAGCTTTAAAATCATGTTTCATATTTATAAATGCCATTCCAAACTCAAAACTGCAAACCAAGTTTGGATTTTTGAATATTTTGAATTCTCTACCTTTCTTGCAGTACTCTGTTATTAAACTAGGAATTGAAAGGCAAGTAAACAGGGACTATGCATGTCTTTGACTTCTCAAAGAATGGTATGGATGAACACAAGTATTGATATTTATTTAAGTATATATACTATTTTGTTGATTTGATTTATGTATAACTATGATGTTTCTTAACATAATATTCTGACATGGTACTAGCAAAGAAAAATAACTTCCAAAAATATTCTCAGTAGCACATGAGTGAAAAGCAAAATGATACTACACTATTGGGAAACAAGGCCTAAGAAATATTATTATTGTTAGGGTTGTTTCTATTATTTCCCAATCTGTGACAACAAACCTGGTACACAGCAAGGATTCAGTTCATGTTTGTCGAATTAAGAAGACTCAAAGATGCTTTATTGTATTCAATCTTCTGCAACCTCTTACATTTCAAACAGTCTTGGGCAGAAATGTCAGTGTAATCAATAACCAATCTGCCAGGATAGCAATGTGACAAAAATCTGCATCTTCAATTAAGAGATAAAGAAAAATACTCCCTAAGTCTTATAGATAGAAAATATGTCAGTGACTTTGTAATTTGCTCTTGTCTCATTGAAACAATGCATTGTAGAACTAAAGCATGTACCAAGAGGACAAATGTGTAGCAGATCTGAACCAGTTATACCTTAACAGTGTAAGTGGAACCTTTAAATTGTGTGAACCACTAGCAGCCTTGCAACTCTTTACATGTGCAAAGAATTGAATGAAGACATATGGTCACCATCAACTTGGTTATTTAATTCTGAGATGACACACATATTAATCTAACTGAAAGGGGAAGCTACTATATAGCTGGTTGTAATTAGCCAACCACAAATTTCTATAACCACTTCAGTCTAAACCAAAAGCCAAAATGGCATTTCATGATTACACCATCCCACCCAGATTTGCATTTCTTGATGAATTCCCAAGGTTAGGATACGAGCCATACTGTAAAACCAACCCTCAATTACACCTTTTTAGAAGGGAAGATTAGTGGCAGGTGGTGCCTGCTATAAAAGCCTCATTAAAACACCTTCTGGTGGAGTTTCACAAAAGGAAGCCACCAGATGGAGACCCATCTCCACATGGTAGTCTTACCTCAAATGAGAGTTTCACCTGACACTTTGGGGACAGACAATTTTTTTCTCACCTAACAAGCCACTGAAGTTCAAAAGACGATCTATTAGGATTAATCGTACTTGATCACTAATCCATTGTAATGCCATATGCTGAAAGCGTTGTTCACTGTTAAGCCTGGAGCCAGGTAGAGCCCCTCTGGTAATGTAAACCCTCCCATTTTCCTGCGGCTAATCTAATTTCACCTCCTCGCAGACCTCACATGCCAGGAATGATGCTTAACTCTTCCTACACTGTCTCTGATGCATTTTTGAATGGTAGCAAATCTGATCTCAAAGGTAATGATGCTGAAACCTGCTGACTAATTAGAAAATGATTTTCCTGGTGTTGCTTGTTTAGTGGGGCGAATGAATAAAAGGTATTCATTCCATTGTGCACAAATTCAAAGACTTAGCCCTGGCTTTCTTACATGCACAGCTTGGTATTACTCATCTCCTCCTCTTCCCTAAATATGTGTTTGTTGAATCTGCAGTTTACTAGATTGGAACAATTGACCAGCTGGGCAGTGAGAGTGAAATTTACGTTTCATAGAGGAGATTCTGTCACCTTATGTAGTCCTTGAACTGGCACTTTTTTTCCAAGTGGCTTGCTTTTGGTATGGGTCCAAACCATTAAGTGCCGGTCTAACTCAGGATCTCTCTATCTATTTTATGTGTGTGTGTGTGTGTGTGTGTGTGTGTGTATTTTTCTTATGTGTTCTTTTTTTTGTGCCACTTACAAAATACCACACGCTAAGTCACTTTCTTGCTCAAGGCCCCATGTCTGTGAGTTGCATGTGTAAAGATAATCATACACACAAAACCACGTGAACCCCATATATTTTGATCTAGTCCTGGGTCCCAATATAAGGAGTTCAATGGAGTAACTTCCAAATTTTCTACAGTGTTTTATGGTCATTTGGTTCCAGATCTACACAGACTGCTAGGGAGTAAAGTAGGTAATCCATCTGCGATGCATACTAAATAATATCAAGATGACAGTAGTTGTCCGAAAATGATATTATACACTTAGCAAATGAGGTCTGACCTCCTGATGCATGCTAAGTGCTGTGCTTCACGCCTTCCTAATAAACTGCTCCCCATAATGCTATGGTGTTTAGAGTCACAATAATTGTAAGCTTTAATCAGTGCTTCAAAAATGTGATCCTTATATTGCATAATCATTGGGTTCCTGGGTAGGGGAAAGAGGCACTCATTAAAATGCAGATTCTTAGGCTTCAACACAGACTTCTGAATCAGAATCTCCGAGGAAGAATATATATTTACATTTTTATTAACAAATTTTTCAGGTGATTCTGATGCACATTAAACTTTAAAGTCCAAGAAAAAGAATACAGGATCCCATTGCCCTTGATTGGTTGGGGCAGGACCCTCAGACCGCTATACTCTTCTTCCTCATAATGAAGGCCCTGTGACATTGTGGTCGGGCAAGACAATGACTCTGTGGTCAGGCAAGGAAAGGGGATGGAAAAACACCCACACTTGCTCTCTGGATCAAATTTGTAACAAGCAAAGTTGCCATGAGTGTTTTGTGTTATCCAAATGGTATATCTAATATGTCCCATACTGTACATGTTTACGAACCCTTAAAAAATCTTAAGTTTCCAATGACACATATAAATCACTCTAGCTTTGTTCTTATAGTTTATGTAGTCACCAGACACCAGAGATAAAAATATAGCCTCACCATTCTGCAGCTGGAAGAGTTTATTTTGTCATACATGAGTACCGCTAGATTTGGCCAGGCAAGAGGGAATCTCGTAGGATAATTCTGTACCAAAAAAAAGAAAAAAGAAAAAAAACTCAGTAGCGAATTGGTTATATTAAAGCAGAGGGTCCAGGCTTTCTCTACAATTATAACAGAACATATTTCATCTCTATTTGATGCAGGTTCATTTCTGAATAACCGTGGATAATACCTAGTTTCATTAGTCTCCCTTCTTGTTCACAAGGACAACATTTACTTCAATGTATTACATTAAGTCACAGAAGATGTAAATATTTTCTTATAAGTTTTGGTAATCGAACTTTTGAGAGGGTGTTCCTGGTTCATCCTCAGACAATTAAAACCAACCTTGTCTCCTCTGCCCCACCTCTAACCCACCTCCACCTTGAGCATTGTGGCATAAATAGTTTGCTAAATGACAAAGGAACCCAGGAGGAAGGAGTGTGGTACCCCAAATCCTGCACTAAGAAGAGACAAGTCAAGGAGAGATCAGCTAGGACTGGCTTCCCTCAGGCTGATCCTGGGGCCTAAATCCAAACATCAGGAGCAATAGGAATCCTCTCTATTTGTGTGCAAGAGAGAGTGACTTTGGCCTGGTGAGGAGTGTAGGGGATCAGTACTTTGGGAGGATCAGGAAGCAGCTAGTTGGACAGGGTGGCAATCTTTCTGCATGGGAGTCACCATGTTCCTCGGGACATTGTCAGGCCTGCAGGGGATAGGGGATTAGATGCCTGGCTCTCCAGAGCGTCCAAAGGCACCAGAGCAGCATCCTCCTTCTTGAGTATTTCTGAGATAGGACCTAGGAGAAGGGTCTGAGGCTCTGTGTTAACCAGTTGACCAATGAGAACAATGTGAACATTCATATCAAGCTCTTAGACGTCATATCTACCCCTCAAACTGGTGAGGCCTAAAGATTTAGGTTAATCTTGAAAAGATAAAACTATTTCTAAAACTCTTTCAATTTAGCCTTGTTTCTTTCTGGGTTGTTTTTTGTTTTGTTTTACTTTAGTTTTTGATGGTGTATTCTTACTCTTCCTGTCCATCTCTTCTTTTCTTTTTCTTTCTTTCTTTTTTTATTTTTAGAAACAAGGTCTTGCTCTGTTGCCCAGGCTGAGGTGCAGTGGCGATCACAGCTCACTACTGCCCTGAACTACTAGGCTCAAGTAATTCTCCCCCATCAGCCTTTCCAGTAGCTGAGACTACAGGTGCATTCTACCACACCCAGCTAATTTTTTATTTTTTTTTTCCATAGAGACAGGGTTTCACTATATAGCCCAGGCTGGTGTCAAACTCCTGGTGCCAAATGAGTCTCCTGCCTTGACCTCCCAAAGTGCTGGGGTTACAGGCGTGAGTCACTGCACCCAGCCTCCCTTCTTTTCTCCCTTGGCCTGCTACTATCGGGGGAGAAAATTAAGTCTGCTATGATGTCCCTCAAGAAATAGAATTCCCAGTGACTCTCAGGAATTCACGGGATTGGGAGGGCAGAATTGAGTTTGTGATATTAGAAATACAATTGATTCTGAATTTTCTTTTTCTTTATTTTTCATTCGTATGGTTTCTTTGGTAGTAATTAATATCTATTGCTACAAAATACTGCACTGCCCACAACATCAGAGCACAGTTCAAAGCTTTTGGTATAAAATAGAGTGTTCTCCTTTGCTAAGGAAATAATTAAGGTAAATTCTTACAAGGCAACATTTATGTTTGTCTTTATCTTATCTACTATTAATATTTGTGTAAGGTTGAGTCAACTCTAAATTTTTCTTGCCACGTTTCCCTCAAACATTTCCTTTTCTTTTCCTTGGTTGCTTTTTCTTCATTTTTATTTTGCTTCTGTTGCTTCCCAGCTTCTCCCTGGTTCTATCCGGAAGGCGCCAGGTGTTCCTCCATTTCAAGTTTTCTATTTGTGGCTGCATGTTGGCCATTGCCGTCCTCAGAGATTATTTATTATTCCTTTTGACATTCTTCTTCTTTTTTTTTCTTCATCCCCTAGTAGTTTCCACTATTAAAGCCAGGATTTCTGTGTTTTCTAAGAACATAAATAACTAATTTTTATTCACTCATAGCTGTTTGCGATCCACATTTTTGTGGATTAGGAAAAAGTGAACACATGCATGTCTCAGACTTCAGCTTTGTGTGCGCTAATACGTGGAAAAAGCTCTGGGCTCAAAAGTGAAGAGAGATGATCCTGATATCCCAACAGCAAGCCCCCAATTTTTTCCACACTCCTTAGTCAATTTGGATATCAAAATAAAACAATTTTTTTTTCTTCTGTGAACCATTTACTTGTAGGGCTTTTATCTTCTCTGGTTACCTCAGACTTCCCCCAAAGAAGAAATCTAAGCCCCAATTAGGGTGAGTGAAGGGAGGGAGGGGCGGAATTAGGTGCCAGGGTCCCCAGCGACTGCACTCGCTCAAACAGACAGCAAGGTTCTCTCAACCAACCTAATTTCTTCCCATTTAACTAATAGAAGGCTGGGGAGTGACCTTTGCAGGCCAGTGGGCAGGAGCTGAGAAATACTCCCCAAATGAGCCAGGATGTATATCTGTTTACTACACAGCATGCCGGCCAGAGCTAATGACATTAATCCCCCTACTGAGTTTCATTAGGTGACAGACAGGGAGCCGCACTTCTGAGGGAATCGACTGCTTCTCCCCATCAGCCAGCTGCGGAGAGGAGTCGCTCCAGGACCAGCGCCGCCCTCCCCTCGTTTGCTTTTCTTCCTCTATTATTCCTGACATGTTCACTGAACTACAGACTGCATATGTTTAAAAATAATTAAATGCGCTCCAAACAAATAGGCAATGTTTCCACGATCCCTGCAATGAAAGTTCTGCGTGTTTTGACAGATTTTTCTGTTCGTTGGATTCATCAAGCAGCCTGGCTCTTTGCTGTCACTCCTGACAAGGCTGCAGATAAACCCCCAGGGCAGACTCCCTGGCCTGAGCGCCTTCCCCTGCTCTGACCTTGGGCGCTGAGGACTTCCAGCCTGAGGGTCTCCACGTCTGGGCTCCCAGGGCAGTGCGGTTCACAAATGGAGCGGTTAGGCAAAAGACAGAAGAGCAAAATAAATCTGGGATCTTATTTTGAATGGCTCTGCTGTATCACACTAAGAAAAGAGACTCGAAGGCAATTATATGAGAAAGCTGAAAGATTATCATGGGACATTATGACCGTCCTCACTCCTACCCCCTGTCAAATCTGGAATTTTCACACGCCTGCGTGTCGCTCCCTTCACTCTTATTTTTTTTAAATTAACATCCCTCTATTAAAAGATGAAGAAGAAAGAGGAGGAGGAGAAAAGAAGGCACAGCTTATAAAGCTACATACAATTCAGCATAATCAAATGAACTAAAATATGTATAAAGAAAGTTAGAGAGGAAAAAGTAAGGAGGTTAAAAAGAAACTTGGTGAGTTTAGGGCACAAAAAAGATGGTAAAAATAGCAGATGCCTAACTGTCTCTCTAACTGAGACACAGGTCTTCCTCATACAAAGGATACATTGTGACATGATCAACAATGTCCTCAACAATATTCATTCAGTAATAAATTGACAGATAAGCAGGAGTTCTTTATCTCTCAATATAGGCCCACTGCATCTTGCAAAAGCATAACTACTCTAGAGGAATTCTGTGATGCAAAGAGCATGTGAATGAGTGTGTCTGAGTTGGCAGGAAGGGGAAGAGTAATCAATACGTTTGGGTTCCAGACACAGCTCTAATGGTCTGGCTTAATCGAGGGATAGCTTTAAGAGAAAGCATAGGAATGGATACTTTTTAAATCCTTTAGGCAATATGCTCAACTATGATTCGAATCAATATTGACAGCAATTAACGTGCAGTGACATTAATTTACCCATTGACTACTCTAATAGTTGGTGGTGACCAAGGTAGTTTTAACATCATGAAAAGCCAACAAGAATCTGCAGGAAAGTTCAAGGTTCTCCTCAAGAAGGAATTTTTTAATATAGTGCAAAATGGTTTTCTAAAGTACTAAGTTCTATACCAGGAATTGGCAACCCACGGACTGTGGGTCAAATCCAGCCTGCCGTCTATTTTTATGCAGCTTGTATACTATGGTTTTGACATTTTTTTAATGGTTGGAAAAAAATCAAAGAAGAATAATATTTCATGACATGTGACAATTATTTCAAATTCAATTTTAGTATCCATAAATAAGGTTTTATTGGAAGCCAGCTGCACTCATTAATTTACATATCGTCCATGGCTACTTTTGTACTACAGTGACAGAGGTGCAATAGAGACCGAATGGCCCACAAAGCTGAAAACATTTACTATCACTATCTGGCCCTTTACAGAAAAAGTTTGTGGACTCTTGTTCTATACCATAAGAAATAGGGCATGACTACAATATTTTAATACTTTTTCTGAATTCTAAAATTAAAAGCAGTATCAAAATTGGGCATGTTTTCTAGAGGGATATTTGATGATATATCAAATAACTTAACGCATGTTTGCTCTGTGAGTCCTAAAGTCCACTTCAAAGGAATTTATCCAATGGTGGAAAAGTGGGAAACAACATGGACATCCAACAATACAGAAAATGATTAAATAAATTGTGGTAGAGCTATGCAATGAAATGCCCTGTAGCCATTATGGATGGTTAGGTATGTGTAATCAGCACAAAAAATAAGTTAGTGGGAGTATGCTCAGCATACCTGCACCATACCTCCTGATTCATACCTCCTGATTCTTAGGAGGAAGAATCTTTTGTTTCTGGGAAAACTACCAGCTTTGGGCTTTCATTGTGTTGACTGAGAAAAACTATGGAATTAATTTGATCTACCTTTTATGGGCATGAAGCTACGCTTTTGGAACAGGGAAATGAATGTGGGAAAGGAATGGATCTGGATTAAGCCAGACCTTTAGAACTGTGTTCAGAACAAAAAGTATTGATTACTCCTCCCCTTCTTGCCTCATTCTCCTCCTTCCTGCCAACTCAGACAAATACATCCACATACTCCTTACTCCACAGAATTCCTCTAGAGTAGTTATGTTTTTGCAAGATGCAGATAAAGAACTCTCACTTACCTATCAGTTTGTTACAGAATGAATATTGTTGAGGACATCGTTGATCATATCACAATGTATCCTTTGCGTGAGGAAGATCTTTGTCTTAGTTAGAGAGACAATTAGGCTTATGCTATTTTTACCATCTTTTTTTGTGCCCTAAACTCACCAAGTTTCTTTTTTACCTCCTTACTCTATTTTCTTTGTAACTTTTTTCACACATATTTTAGTTTCATTATGCTATCTTTTATGCAGCTTTATAAGCTGTCCCTTCTTTTCTCCTCCTCCTCTTTCTTCTTCTTCATCTTTTAATAGAGGGATGCTATTTTTTTTAAAAAAAATTACTTTTCTTGGAAGGAAGAGGGAAAGAAAAGGATAGAGCAGTATGTTGGTTTCCTAGGGCTGCTGTAACAAAGTACTATGGATTGGGTGGCTTAAAACAACAGAACTTTATCATCTCCTAGTTCTAAAGACCAGAAATTCAAAATTAAAGTATTGGCAAAAGCATGCTCCCTGAAGATGCGAGGGAAGGATGTTT
>CAUYSK010103124.1:0-14373 GCA_963575035.1 Avahi laniger
TATAAGGCACTCTGTAGCTTATTTCTAAAAGAGAATAAAAGAATGTTTTTTCCTGCCCAAAAATGAATGTGTCATACATTATCATAACTCTCATTAACTTCTATGTAAAGGTTAAGCCTAATCTCTTTCCATGCTTAGCTCATTACTGTTATTTCAGGGTTACAAAGGGAGGACTCTTTGCTTTTATCACTCACGATATGTGATTTGCTATTTGTATCACTGAAGCAGTATATATACATTACACACACACACACACACACACACACACACACACACACCATACATAAAATCCTTATACTCTGGGGGTAGAGATGACAAATAAAAGAGAGTATGTTACTGCGCTCACAGTCCATGCCTTTGGTAGATATTATTAATTGTTATTATTAATTGTACTCTTTCCCTACAAGCCCAGAAGTAGCCTCCGATTTCTTCATGAAACATTTCTCTGGCCAAACATTGCCAAACAATGAAACTTAGCTTGGGAATTGAAAGTGAATTCTTGCTCTAATAATATAACGCATTTGATTTCTAAGCTACATGTGAATTCTGGCTAAGTGTAAAATCCCTGCTCAAGTACTAATGCATGGACCATCTTTAGTTGAATATACTCTATGCTTAGCTCATTTACTTGTCCACTTACCAATATTTGTTGCACAACTATAAAAGCACCAGGTACTGGTTGAAAGTCCATTAAATTTTATATATCTGATGTAGAAGACTCCAATGACATTATATTTTCATGCTACCTTATATTACACATGAGAAAGTTGAGGGCATGTGAGAGAATGTTTGCCAACATTCTATAATTAGCATGTGGCATATCTAAATCTAGAACATAAGACTTGTAAAGAATTAATTTTGCTGAAATCTAGTGCAAGCCACATATTTATACCTTAACTTGGTGAAAAGATGTCTCCATAGAGAAAATCTTAATAGTTGATTGACATTGGGATTTAATGAATGAGAATTTGAATACTTGGGCTGGTTGATAATAATGAACAAAGATTCTTAAAAAGAGTTACTTAAGTTGTAAGTAGAGAAGTTTCTCATATGTATAGTGAGAATAAGATTTATCTTATAGGATTTTTAAGGATTAAATTACTTAATATATGTAAAGTGTTTAATTAGAATACATGAAGCACTTTTTTAAAATAAATTTTATTTTCTATTATTTTTATAAAAGAATCCTTAAAAATGGCACCATTAGCAGCTTTATAAATACTTCTAACAACACTTAAGGAACTTGTCATCCACATTACTTGAAATTTTTCAGCACTTAGAATATAAAAGCAAGTTTAGCAACTCATTTAACAAAGTTCAAATAACTTCTAAATCAAAACTAAGAAAGAAGAACTTGAAAACATGTATGTGTGAGGGTACACAAATATGTACTCACACAAGTGCACACATATACTCAAGACACTTTTGCTTATCAACCTAGACTTAAAACAAAATAAATAGAATCTAGCAATATTTTTACAGAAATAAAGAGGATATATCACAGGGATATAAGTTTAGAAAAAAATTAGGAAGGATCTAACACACATATATTGAACATTCCATTAAATAGCAACAGAATATATATATTCACCTCAACTACACATGAAACATTCTCCAGGTTAGGCTACAAGAAAAATCTTAAAAATTTTAAAAGTATTAAAATCGTATCAAGTATCTTTTCTGACCACAATGATATAAAACTATAAATCATTAACAGGAGAAACTTCAGAAAATTTACAAATATGTGGAAATTAAGCAATACGCATCTGAGCAACCAATGCATCAGTGAAGAAACTAAAAGAGAAATTTAAAAATTCCTCGAGAGAAATAAAAAAATGCAAACATGACATACTAAAAGCTACAGGATACAGCAAAGTCAGTAGTAAGAAGAAATTTTACAGCAAAATGTCTACATCAAAAAAGAAGAAAAATATCAAATAAAAAAACCTAATGTTGCCCTTCAAGGAACTAGAAAAACAAAATAAACTAATCCCCAAAATAGTAAAAGTAAGGAAATAATAAAAATCGAAGGAGAAATAAATGAAATAGAAAGTAGAAAAAAATAGAAGAATCAACAAAAGGAAAAGTTGGTTTTTTGAAAGGAAAAAATTAACAAATGCTTAGATAGAGTAACTAAAATGAAAGAGAGAGACGTCTCACATAAATAAAAGAGACATTACAACCAATATCACAGAAATACAAATGATCATCAGAGACTGTTATATACAATTATAGACCAACAAATTGGATAACCTAGAAGAAATGGATAAATATCTGAACACATTTAACCTAAGATTTATTTATGAAGTAATAGGAAATCTAAACAGACCAATAATGTGTAAGGATATTAAATAAATAATAAAAATCTCCCATGATTTCAGAACAGCTCAAGACCTGATGGCTTCACTGCGGAATTAGACCAAACGTTTAGAGAAAAACTAATACCAATTCTTCTTAAACTCTTACACAGAATTGAAGAGAGGGGAATATTTCCAAAGTAATTTTCAAGGCCAACATTAATGTGATATCAAAACCAAACAAAGACACAGCAACAAGCACACGCCAATATATCTGATGAATATATCTACAAAAATTCTCAAAAAATCCTAGTAAACTCAATTCAACAGCATACTAAAATGATCATTTACAGCGATCAAGTAGGATGTTTCCCAGGGATCCAAGGGTGGTTAAAAATACACAAATCTATAAACAAGATACATAATATTAACAGAATGAGGGACAAAAACCATATGATCATTTCAATAGATGCAGAAAAAACATGAAGAAATTCAACGTCTCTTCATGACAAAAACTCTCAACAAATTTCATATAAAAGAAATGTACCTACACACAAGAAAGGCCATATGTGACAAACACATACCTAATATCATGCTGACTAAAAAAAAGTTGAAATCTTTTCCTGTAAGATATGGAAAAAGACAAGGATTACCCCTTTCCAGACTGCTATTCAAGATAGTACTGGAAGTCCAGTACCAGAGCAAGTAGACAAGAGAAATAAATAAAAAAAATCCAAATCAGAAAGGAAGAAGTAAAATATTGTCCCTGTTTGCAGATAACATGATATCATATACAGAAAATCCTAAAAACTCCACCAAAAAACTATTAGAATTAGAAGACAAATTTAGTAAAGTTACAGGACTCAAAGTCAACATTAAAAATAAGTAATATTTGTATACACTAACAGTGAACTATCTAAAAGATAAATCAAGAAAAGAATCCTATTTACTATAGCTACAAAAAACACTTAGGAATAAATTTGGCCAAGGAGATGAAAGATTTCTACATTGGAAACTATAAAACATTGATGAAAGAAGTTGAAGAAGACATAAACAAATTGAAACATATCCCATGTTCACGAATTGAAAGAATTAATGTTGTCAAAATGTCTATTCTTCCCAAAGTGATCTATAGATTAAATACAATGTCTCTTCAAATACCAATAACATTCTTCCCAAAAATAGAAAAAAAATTCTAATATTCATGTGGAAACATAAAAAGACTCCGAATAGCAAAAAAATTTGAGCAAAAACAAACAAACAAACAAACAAAAAAAAAACCAAAGCTGTAGGCATCATATAGCCTGACTCCAAAATATACTACAATGCTACAGTAACCAAGATGGCATGATGCTGACATAAAAAAAATTATGTATATATCTAGACCAATGGAATAGAACGGAGAGCTCAGAAACAAATACAATACATTTACAGCCAACTGATTTTCAACAAAGGAGCAAGTAACACGATGGGAAAAGGATAATCTCTTCCATAAATGATGTTGGGAAAACTGTATAGCCACATGCAGAAGAATGAAATTAGATGCTTATCTCTCACTATATATAAAAATCAACTGAAATGGATTGAAATTTAAATGCAAGATCCCAAACTATGAAACTACTAGAAGAAAACATAAGGGAAAAGATCTATGACATTGGACTGAGCAGTAATTTTCTAGACATGACTGAAAAAGCACAGGCAACAAAAGCAAAAATAGACAAATGGAATTACATCCAACTTAAAAGCTTCTGGACTTCAGAGGAAATAATGAACAGGGTGAAGAGACAACCTATAAACTATGCATCTGATAAATCGTTAATATCTAAAATATATAAGGATATAAACTCAATAGGAAGAAAACAAATAACTCAATTAAAAATGAATCTATAATCTACTTTGAGTTAATTTTTGTATTTAAGAAGAAATAGGGATCCAGTCTCTTTAATGTGCATGAGGCTATCCAATTTCCCAGCACCATTTATTGAATAGGATGCTCTTTCCCCAGTGTATGTTTTTGTCTGCTTTGTCAAAGATCAGTTGTTTATTGGTCTGGTTTTATTTCTGTTCTATTGGTCTATGTGTCTGTTCTATTCTGTTCCATTGGTCCACGTGTCTACTTTTAAAGCAGTACCATGCTGTCTAGGTTACTATTCGCCTTGTAGTATAATTCGAAGTCGGGTAATGTAATACCTCCAGATTTGTTCTTTTTGCTTAGGACTGCTTTGGCCATTCATGCTCATTTTTGGTTCCATTTGAATTTTATGGTTGTTTTTTTTTTTTCTAATTCTGTGGAAAATGACTTTGGTATTATGATAGGAATTGCATTGAATCTGTAGGTTACCTTGCCAATATGGGCATTTTAACAGTATTGGTTCTTGAGCATGGAATGTTCTTCCATTTGCTTGTGTCATCTATGATTTTTTTGATCTGTGTTTTGTGGTTCTCTTTGTAGAGGTTTTTCACCTGGTTAAGTATATTCCAAGGTTTTTTTATTTTTTGTCTTGCAGTGATTGTAAACTGGATTGAGTTCTTGATTTGATTCTCAGCTTGACTGTTATTAGTGTACAGAAATGCTACTGATTTATGTATATTAATTTTATAACCTGATACTTCACTGAATTTATTTATAAACTCTCTATATATGTGTATATATATGTGTGTATATGCATATGTGTGAGACAGCAATTAAGCAGAAAGAAGAAAAGAGCACTATGGAATAAATCAAGATTTTATTCTTGTTATGATTCTGCAAATACCTGTATATGTTATACCTGAAGCTATTCTCTGTACAGGTTGCTATAACAAGATATTCATGAATTCTTTTACTTTTTTATGTTATTCAAACATTGTCCAAACAATGTCTTTTACCTAGGGATTCTAGTGCTTAGCTTAATACTTGGTACATAGAATCTTTCTCCTTCTCTCTCTCTCTCGCTCCCTCTTTCTCTCTCTCTCTCTATATATATACATATATATATATAATCCATATATACCATATATATATATGGATTGTAATTGGGAGAGCTTTCAAAATACCAAAAATAAACAGATAAATTTAAAGTCAGTCTTCCTGCATATTATTAATTTATATTGTTAAGATAAAGAATAACATTCATGTTTTCAAAATTAGAGCTTCATGATGTATACCTCCTACATTATCAGGCATGTCTCTGTCACATGTGTTTGTCTGTGTGTATCTTTAACCATAAAGAAAGCATGAACACTAGCTAGATTAAGAAAGAAATAGAAGATTCAAATAAGCTCAATCAGAAATAAAAAAAGGACACATTACAACTGATACCACAGAAATACAAAAGATTTGAGACCATGATGAACAACTCTATGTACACAGACCAGAAAATCTAGAGGAAATGGGTAAATTTTTGGAAACATATGACCTTCCAAGCTTGAATCAGGGACAGATAGAAATTCTGAATAGGTCGATAGTGAGAAGTGAGATTGAATCAGTAAGACAAAAATCTTAGCAACAATAACAACAACAAAAAAGCTTGGGATCAGACAGATTCACAGCTGAATTCCACCAGAACTACAAACACATGGTACATTTTTCTGTGATATTGCAGGTTATTTTATTTTATTTCTTCGATGTCCTGCAGAAAATAAATCTTTGTCCTTCCCGTGCTTCTGAACATGAAATAAGGTTTGCATGCTTAAAATAAGTAATTCCATTTCATGAAGGTATATATTTTTAATTCTTTTTCTACCTTCAGATTTTACCCCATGCCAGGAAAGAAATGTGAAACACACAGTAGGGAAAAGGATAGAAAGGAGAGTCCCATACATGTGTACTCCTGGTACATTTGGATTGCAGCTCACTAGCCTTTGTGCTAAGGAGATGTTTCTAACTGGCACCTCCTAAGTTTTAAACATTTGAATCAGTGTTTTTCATAAATTCTCCTAAATTTATTATTTTTGAGGACCAGATATATCTTTATATATATATATATATAATACACATATATGTTATATAATATATATTTGCATTAAGGAAACAAATCAAGAGTCATATAAAATTGAACAATCTAAAAAATTCAAAGAGAAATACCATGTCTACTCGCAGAACAAAAGATCACGTTAGAAATTCGCGGTGTTAATTCCTACCTATATGTCAGAACGATGAATGACTAAGGTTTACTTGCAATTTCTTAAAATATATCTCCTCGCCAGCACCGCATTTGTTCCCCTGGGTGAGAACTGATTGTAGGGATGTTTCTAAAAGTTGGAGCAAAGTGGCTCCACTGCCAAGCCTAGATGAGTTCAGAGCTCAGATTTTGAAAATCTAAATCCCAGAATTGTCATCATCTGATTGCATCGAGAATAGGGACTGGTGAGTGAGGCCCACTGATGGTGGACTTCAGAAGCTGGCCAAGGAGATGGTCCAGGGGTGCATCTCACTTTTAAAATGCTGCCATCAGGAAGGAAAGTGACAGACACGTGAATCCCACTCCTCCCACAAAGATTATTTTTTTAATTGCCCAATGCCAACTCCCCACCCCCAATACCCTTTCTCCTTCTTTTTCATCTGTTTTCATTTTTATACCTAGTGAATATTGCTTATTTTTCATTACCTTAAAAACAAAGCAGAAACAGAAAAAGGGAGGTATGTAAGCCAGGTTAGAGAAGTGTGTGGAGAACACCAGGAGCTCATAATTTCATATTTCCAATTTATAAAAGCTCCTCAGTGCTGAATGATAATTGTCATGGCCTCAGGTTAAAGAGACACACATTCGTAGTTCCTTTACGGAATCCCAATATCTGATGAGTCAGGAAGTGTGATGTACCCATAAACTGGTGGCATTCACAGTAGAGGTCTTCTGCCAAAGTAACGTGTGCAAAATATTGTTTATAAATAAAATTTTACATAAAAATTTAGTTCGTTAGGTCAGAGTGACCAAACTACACCCTGGCATGCAATGTTCAGGAAGAATTGGCTATTATATTTTCTACGGTTATTGTTAAATTTCCCTTTTTCCACTAGAATTTAGGAGATAGAGGCAATGACAAGGAAAGAAATTGCAATACTGACTTTGTGAAAGGAGGTGCGGTTTTCTTCTTTAAGACCTCATTTCAGAAGGCTCTCCTCTGTGATACTTTTCCCACCAATATGTTCCTTCAACTACACATTTCTCTTCTCTGTATCTCCTGGATATTTAGAACATATTAAATGCAAAACAAATATTAGTTTAATGAATGAATAAATGAATGAAATAAATAAGTTATCAAGGAAATAAAATTTATCAGATCAGGTATTCCTACTTATTTGATTTTACTGAATATCATTAATACAAGCACTTTGTTTTGGCCCAAAATATCCAGAGATAGACTCCAAAGCTTTTATTTACATTTGAATCACCTAATAATTATGTCCCTTGTTTTGCTAACATAAACTTGACATTACTGGCAAACTTTACCTTCAAATTCTTTGTAAATAAATTATTAATAGATTTCACAAAAGCATTGGGATATATCCATAAAAATAGAAGGAAAAGTAAAGGAAGGAAGCAAACAGAAAACTCTTAACTTGGAGTCTTATTTAAAATAATCAATCATTTTCTCTAGGAAATTTCACAATGGTCACCACAATGTATCAAAGATCTGGCATCCATTTTTCTCTCAGAAAAAATTAGTAGTTGCTCATGAAAATCACTGGACATGACTGGAGTGTTAAGTGGGGATTAAGAGTTTTCTAGGTATTGTTAATAACTGTACATTTGGGGGGCTGTAGCTGTCTTTCTCTTTTGAACATTTGTCAGAAAAACTGATAGACACAAACATATAATATGATACAAAGTGTGAATTGAGTCTATAGTTATCCATAAAGGGACACAGAATTCAACTAGGGAGCCTCTTCCCTCATGCCAGGGTTTGAGTCAAGCTCTCCCAGCAAGGATGCAAAGAAATCTTGTGTCAGAGCTCATGAGGTGACTGTTCTCCTAGGGTTCAGAAAAAAATAATTTCTAATGTGTCCCTCCTTGCACTTAAGCTTATTTGAGAGTTTATAATGAGCTAAATATAAAGCGCATTATTTGATATGAGTTTGAGGAAATGATCTTCATCATTAAATACATCATGATTGCATGCAGAGAGCTTAAAATGGAAAAATGAGCTATTATGATGAAAAGAAATAGACTGATGGGTCTTTTGGAAGGGAAAGGGAGTTTATTAGTAGAGAAAGCTGACATGGGAAAAATTGTCATGGAAATTAGGTGCAAATATGTCTTTAAATTCCAGTGTTTATTGACATCAAATGATTTCCACATTAAAGGCTATGTTTCTGTGGTTTATTTCAAATTTATTTTTAAGATGAAATGTTTTCATTATAAAAGATATTGTAAATCTACTTTGGGACCACTGACAGAGCTATAATGGAATCACTTTGTGGGCATTTGGACTATGTAGCTTCTAAATGTCCTATTTTTGTAGGATATGTTCACACATGATTTTGTATGACGACATTAAACTGTATAATTGCTGTTATACTCTTGAATCAGTTCTAATTATTTCAGTGCTGATTATTTTATTTGTGGGGATTTTTTTTCCTTCATTTTCCTTTTTTACCGTGACTTAGACCACTCCCCATAGAACTTCTGAAATATAAATAAGACCCATTTTGAAGCATAAATGAGGCATTATTCTCACAATGCTTTGCATCAGTTCTACTTTCATGATTTCGCTGAAACAAATCTCTGAGAAGACTTACTGAAGAGACAGTTTAGTGAATTCCTTTTAATCCCCATACCTTTTGTGCTGTTTGTCCTACACATGGCGTGCGAGGCTGTGGAGTAAGAAAACCATCTTTCTGAAGTCTGCTTTGGCTTCTGTGACGTTGTGAAGCTGCATCCCTTGTACTCCGGGCTACATCTTCTGTCTCCTTCACTGATTCTTCTTTCTCACTCACCATTTATATAAACCCATACTAGAGTTTGCCATCCATATTTTCTTTTTCTCCACAGAGTGAAGATGAGTCTAAAGTTCTTTTTAAATATGTCATCATTATCTTACATCTTGAGAAAATTATGTCAAAACCTACATATCAAAAATTTAGTTTTTTATTTTAACTAGTTCAGTTACTATCTTAGTATATTTGAGCTCCTATAACAAAAGATCTTGGATTGAATAATTTATGAACAACAGAAATTCATTGCTCACAGATTTGGAGGCTGGGAAGTCCAAGATCAAGGTGCCGACAGATTAGGTATCTGGTGAGGACCAGTTTCTTATAGGTGGTACCTTCTTTGTGTCCTCACATAATATAAGGGACACACAAGCTCCCTCAGACCTCTCTTATAAGGTCACTAATCCTATTCACCAGGGCTCCACCTTCATATTCTAGTCACTTCCTACAGGCCCCACCTCTTAATACCAACACACCAGGGATTTCAACATATGAATTTTGGAGGGATGCTGACATTCAAGCCATAACACCCACCTACTTCCAAACCAGCTTCTCTCCCTGCCCAAGTGTTATTAAATATTATCACTTACTGAATCTCCCAGATTTCAAAGCTAAGGTCAACATTGTTTACCTTTTAGCTTACATGTAAGATTCGAACACTTGCCAAGTCCTACTGAATTTACAAATTAATATAGAACATTAATTCAGCACCTACTATTTATGGCAGATTACTTTAAGCACTTTGTATATATCATTATTTTTATACTCAAAACATGACAGTGAGTGAGTTATCACTGTCCACATTATGGAAATTTGGAAATAAGGGTTCAGTATGTGTAAGTAACTTGCCAAAGCAAGTCAAAAGCTGGGCAGACCTGAACTTTAAACCCATTTTTTTTTTCCTTTTTTACTAAAAGGTCTTGTGCTCATTTCATAAATCATATCATTTTTATTACCATTTCACCCAGTCCTCTACTCCTTTCAGGTCCTCTTAATTCCACATAATAGTGCACCTCCTCTTGCCTATACTCTGACTTTAATTATGCATTGCTCCAAATTTTCCCAAATTGCATTTTTATCATATAAATTTTTACTGCTCCCCATTGTTTTCAAAGTACATACAAATTCTGTAGACAGGTTCATTAGTCAGAACTCTTTGCTGTAGTCAACAGAAACTGATTCCTAATAAGTTAAGCAAAACAAAGTAAAACCAGGTAAACACACACATGGAGTTTATCAGCAGGACACTGGTAAAGTAAATAAAGTAAATGAAAATTTATTTACTCAATAAAGTAAATGAAAATCAAGGTCTTGAGAAGGGTAGAAAGCAGGCAGCTTCAGGTAGAGAAACCCATGAACCTTTGCGTGAAGGGGCTGGAGTAGACTGACTTAACTCCCATAGCCGTTTAGTGAATGTGCCTCCTTCATGGAGACTCCAATTGCTACATGAAAATGTGCTTCGCCTCGTTTGAGTTACATGTGCACCTCTTGGCAGGGTGTAGGGGATGAGAGGGAAGAACGACAATATCACTGATAATCCACACTGGACTACACAAAAGAGGAGGGGAGTCCCATTAAGAAAACTATTCTACTGTCGCCCACAAGGGGACAAGAGGCAGCTGGAGGCATAAAAGATGGGGTGTCCACATGTAACATGCTGCAATTCAGCTGTAGCCTAGAATTTTTGCTTCTCTTGTCCTCATCTAACAAAGCCTTTCTATCTGTATAGGCCCTGCCCAAAAGATCTTTGTTGTTACCATTTCAAGATTTCTACAGGCAAGTAATTTCTCCCTCTCTTCCTTTTTCTTAGCATTTTCTTCTTTTCAAAGTATCCCTTGACTTTTGAAAGTCTGCCTTATATTTTTTTGACTGAAATGTGAGAGCTTTCATGGCATGTGCCATAACTTATTCATCTCAGCATCCCCTCTAATGTCAAACACAAGTTTTTGTAACTTGCTGTGATTAATAAATATGGGCATAATCATTTTTCTTATGGCATTTTTCTTACTGTAGGTTCGAAGTGCTGAATGTAATCTCCGATGCAGCAATAGCATTTACCTCCAGTCTCATTGTAATGCCCTTGATGGGAACTTACATGGAACACTCAAAATTATTAATTTATACATAATACATAAAGAATAAATGTGTTGATTTAACTTTGATTTAATACATTTTAATAGTAATTTAACAGATTTTTTGAAGAAAAAGGATAAAGTTTCTAAAAGGGGAAGGGAAGGAACATAGGCTAATAATGGCTAGACATTTTTAAAAAGTTAATCCTCAGAACACGACTATGAGGTGGGCATTACTATCCTCATTTCACACATGAGAAAATTGAGGTTTATATGGTATTAATTTCTTAGAGATAATAAAATTTAGACCCAGGATTTGTCAAATATTGCAGACTGCTCTTTCCACTAATTGACAAATTTATAAATCCGAAGTAATGCATATACATGATTTTTAAAAATCCAATAATCCCATGGGTTTTATAATAAAAATAAGAAGTCCTGTGTCCTAACCTTCCCTTTGCCTGAGGCAGCCACTCTTAATCATTTTTTTTTTGGAGTTATTCGGGTGGTTAGCTCCATTTCTCTAGATAATATTCATGTGTCACTCTCTCAATGGATTATAATAAAGCAATAGGTAGCCATTCTTATAAGCCCTAAATAGCTATCCCTCTTCTAACAAGGAATTTTAAAAAGCTAAGAATGAATTACAAAATATTGGGGGGAAAAAAAAAAGCAAGAAGACTCCATGTAGCATATAACCCAATAGGAAAAATAAATTCTTAGACTAGGAAATACAGCTATCCAATCAACATCAGAAATTATTCTAACCACAACTATTAATAAAATGCAAAATATATCAATGAAATTCCATTTTCAACCATTAGACTAGAAATATAAAACCTCTAACAATACCAGGATACAGGGAAATGGACACTCACCTGCAGTGTTGTAAGTTATGTGAATGAGTACATCTGCATTGGAGGGCAATTTGGTAGCATCTACTAAAACAACCCAAAAATAAAACATGTGCACACCCTGCTCTCTGGTGTTCCATTGCATCCTATCAACAGAGGCACGTGTCCATGTACATACTCACAGAAGTGAGTATGAGGGGATTTGCTGCAACAAAGCTTGCACCAGGGAAAATTACAAACAAATTCATTACTCATCTTCTACAAGTTTTCCATTCATATTCTTTCCTTTTATTTGACTATTTACCTTGTTTTATCAATTCTTAAGAGCCCCAAGTCAATTTTAGATGTTAATCCTTTGCTTCATGAATATTGCAAATATTTTTAGCTAAGCTATCACTTATTGTCTAACTTTTCCATGTCCTTTCTCCAGTTCTAGGTTTATCTCCCAATTCTAATTTACTTTAATTAACAATTCTTGACTTCTGCTTGTTTTACATTTAGGATTCTCTTTCTTACCTCAAAGACCTAACCATATTCACCTGTATCTTCTCCTCTTATCTTCATGGCTTTATTTCATTTAATTCTTCCACATCTCTGGAATTCTTACTTTCATGATCTTTCATTATTACGAAAAGGAAAGGACCTCTTTTTACAATTCTTTTTCACCCCCTGACAACTTCCCAAATTATGTGTCATTTAATATGCCTCATATTTGGACCACAATTTATTTGACAGATTTCATTTGCCTGGGTTTGCTGACTGCATTCCTTTCTTGTAGTGAGAGAAAAAGAAAGTGGAATTCAATGAATTACTTGCTTTTGACCTCATTTGACCTTGTCTAACTGCTTCTGTTTTCTTTGCCTTAAAACTGGAGTAGCTTTAAGAGCTCCATTGGGCTGTCTTTCTCTGTTGGCCTTCTGCATGTTCTAGACAGCAGTCACCTCTGTTCTGTTTCCTGTTTGCTTCCAGTTTGAGGACATTAAAGAAATACTTTTTTTGTTTTAAATAGAATTTACAGTGTTCACATTCCTTTAGTGTCATTGTAATGGGTACAGCAGAGAGGGGAGCGTGTGTGTAGACCACTATCTTTTAAAAGTTTTACCACACAGTTGTTCAGCGTTGTCACTGTACTATCACTGAAGGTAGGTGGGTTTAGCTGTGTTCTTGCTGGAAAATAATCATAAGAGATGAATTTTATTTCTGCATTTAACTGAAATGTCTTCAACTCTTTGAGCTCTAATTGTTGCTAATTACCAAGATTCAACTGCTTTCCTCAATTATATCCTTACATATTTTAATCAGAATTCAGTTAGACTCCTTTTATTTTGAAACTGCTTATCTCAAATGCCTTAAAATCGAGCCAAGCCATATGTCTTTTAATGGCCATTCACATCACTACAGAAAAATGGAAACTCACTCAACGTAAAGGACTCATACAAATTATTCAGGCTGTATTTTTTGAACTTGTCTTTCTCATCATTCTTACATGCTTTCCTGCTGCTCTCCTGTTCACTGCCTGGGATGCCTCACTTCCAGCCATACTGCTGCTGGGGTTGATGAAACCCTGCTGACAGCCAGAACTCTGTCATTGTCATTCTGTGGGACACCTCCAACCTAAGGCACTTCAGCTGCCAACAATTTTTCTATTTTCATTTTCTACTGACTCTCACTATTGTGATCAAGGGCACAAGTGACACCCTGAGTAGTCCAAGAAAACTGATGACATAATTCCATACAAATAGCAGCTTTCGAGCTTCTGGCAGATTTCAAAGCAATCTACATTCATGTAAAAGAACATAAATATTACAGAATTACTAGTGCAAAGCCCAGTATATCATTCTTCAAACTTTTACTTTTTCTTCGAAGAAGGGGTACCAGTTTGTGTGTTCTTTAGTTTACTCACCTTGGCGTGTATGAGCATGCGTTTGAGGTGAAAGGAGAAGAAGTGAGAGGTTACGTCTAGAATGAAAAGCGAGAGAGCTGGAAGACCAAATGGACTCACACTATCAGTCAGTCTGGAGCTGTCTCTGGTACATACTGCTGCACAGATATCTCAGTGATAGGATGGAAAGAAGAGGGAGAATTCGAAGTGCAGAAAACAAGAATATAAACAAAAGTTTGCCTGCCAAAATCAGGTTGCAAATAAGGGCCACTCACCTCAGAGGTATCCAATTTCTTTCTCTGGCTTCTTAAATTTTTCAACAATTTTTCTTCCTCATTCTTCAGGGACCAGG
>CAUYSK010103129.1:0-19924 GCA_963575035.1 Avahi laniger
TTTTTTTCCTCCCAGCATAATTTTCCTCCTTGGCAAGTTGTCAGCTCAAGTAGTTTGGAAAGTCTGAAAATGTGATAAGAGTAGGTACAGAGGTGTGAATTGTGTTTAATTAAATTCTGTTCAGGGCAGGTAAGTAGCAGAGTGATTAATTGCTGTTCACCCACATTTCAACTACTTTTGTCAAGAGGCTCTTCCTGGCAGAGGCTTGCTGCTAAACTGATAATCACCAGAACCCTCTCCTGTTTCCAGACAAAATCTGGGCTAGAGTTCACCACCTTTCAAGCTGCGTAACCATGACTCCCTCCTGATGCATCAATTGTTAGACTAAAAGGTCTGAAAAAGAACATACAGAAATCCCTTTGCACTTAGAAATGATAGTAACAATGTGTATACCAAGAGTGGCCATGTATATCACAATATCTAAATGTACACATTGACATTCATTTTTTATCTTTATGCCAAAGGAAGTACATTACCAGGCAGCCCATACTTTTTTTAAAAGTATCCACACATAAATAATACAAAAGAAGAAAGTGACAAGAAAAATATGCATTTGTTTCCTATTGAGAAGATTAAAAAAACAGAATGTATTTAGAACTAAGTTTATTTTATGCTATTAAACATTTATCATGCACACATAATCAGTGCAGTTATCTATCGGGAAAACTTATTAAACCAGAAAATGAATACTGACGAATATCGTAATTAAACACTATTTTAATTTACTAGAAAAAACAGAATGGAAGATGCTGTTACTGATATTACAGTACTAATTGTATCTCCAATCACAATACTTAATCAGCTTTCAATAGTGTGCATGAATAACCCAGTGCTAGTTTTGAATTGTGATTAATAATTGAAAACATGTAAAGATAAGATCCTATAAAATACAAATTGGGCAGCTTGAGCCCTAGATAAAGAAAAAGGTCAGAAACAACCAAATGCAGTGGTTAATAATAATTTTCCTTTTCTACTGGGATGAATGTCATATTTTCCATACACATGTATAAATTTGCAATATTGTTCTCTGAAACTCAATCTAATGTTAGGAAATTTGGTAGCAATTTGTATGTGACTTTGAGAGAGTCTTGTTTTCATTTTCTTCATTGCCTTACTGATAATCTCTAAGTCAAACCTTAGACCAGTGTTCAACAAGGTTGCCAAAGAAGTGCACTATTATTAACGATGTAAACAATGGGTTTAGGAGGGAATTTTTATTTTTGCTAGTTTGTCTGTTTTTTGCATAAGCAGCCCTGGTTTGAGTTGGAATAACTGGCTTTTTTTCCATTTCCTACTGCTTCTATCTTACTACCTCTGGGGAGTTTATATGCACAGACACATCTCAAACAATATGAGATCAAGTGCATTTTATATTTTTTGATCCAAGGACAGCAAACTTTTATGGGTTTAGTTTTTCATGGGTAGATTTTCGACATCCTATTTTTGCCAAGGAGTCTATAAAGCAACATCATTGAGACTGTCAGCTTCCCTGACAAGATAACTTGAAAGCAGACTTGTGTGAACTAGAGGAGATTTCAGTTCACCCCCAGCTCAGTGAATTTCACAAATAGCAGTTTAATCTGTAGGGTGTCCAAGCCAATAATAAAGGGAAGCTGAGTTAAGGTTTGGGAGAGAGGGATCTTTTTTTCTTTTTTCCTTTTTTTTGTTGATTAGTTTTGAACTTTTTGAGCTGCCACTTAAGATTCCAATTTTCACACCTTTAAACATCCTGGGTTTTCTTTGGCATCATTAGGATTATATTGTCAGATCAAAGTTTTAGGGATATTTGCTAGTAATGTTTAACATAAAATCAAAGCAGGTTTCATTTTAAAAAAACGAAGATTAACATGCAAAAATAAAACCAAATTATGCACATTTCTCACGGAAGCTTATTATTATCCCTGAAAAACTTAATGTATTAATGTTAAAGGTATTATAACTGTGGCTATAAAGATATATTTCTAAATTTTACAAAATAAATATTACTGAATACTATGCAGTCAGGGTCAGAGGCTCTGTATATAAACAAATGTGACATAAATCTCCTATCTTGGACCTTATTAAATGTATAAACTGAATAATTTGTTTATACTCTCTGATGTGTAATATCCTCACTTTGAAAATCAAATAATAACACTTCTTTGATAATGTGGTTATAAGGATTTAAAGAATTAAGGCATTTTGTAACAGGAAAATAAAATTTGCTATTAATAAAAAGAAGCAATGCTGCTCATTGTTCTAAGGAAGTATGAGGACACCATTGGATTCATGCATTATTTTTGGAGCAGGAATGCATGAAAACGGATATCTATGATAAGAATCTTATGCATGAACATAAATAATATTTTAGCTTAGTATCATGTTGTATCTGAATTTGGAAGACAGAGCAATTGGAGTGAAGGATTCTGGAAGGAACAAAAGGGAAACAATGAGAGAAGGGTCTGGAAAAAAGGGGGACAGAAGATTAAGTTGGAGATTAAGTTTCAACTTAAGGCCAAGATGCATAATTCCCAATAATAATGTCCCTATAGTTGAGATGACTGGGGGAAATTAGCTCAATGGATGGAAGGCTGAATGGTAAGCTGCCTTCTGCCCTGTGTTGTTATAATCATGTCTTGTTACCTTTAGTCCTTCAGTAAAACTTCTGTCTACTCAAATGTCTTTTATAAGTCACGCTTTGAGGACTAAAAGGTAAGGTCAAATGAGTAGAAAGAGATGATAATCAGAGGCAAAATTGTAAGCTAAATCAATAAATCAGCAGGAGCAGGTATTTCAAAAGAGGTAACTAGGGAAGAGAGGAGAACGTGAGAGTGAAGTGCCCAGCTATGCACGCATCCTTTTACCCTGTGATCCTTAGAAATATTGAGAAAGTTGTTTATCTTCCCATAGCATAGATGATTCTTGGGGAAACTGATAAGGATATTAAAGAAAAAGGGGATTCTAGAAGCATGGCAGACTTGTGGATCCTCAGGTTACCCACACAAAAGAGATGTCCCCCTTACCATGGAAGCTTAACAAATTCCGTAAGTGGAATTTTCATGTGTTGCTTTTCTCTCTGAATCCCTTTCAAAACCTACGCAGTGTTGAATAATTACTTCTTAAATGAGTCTCCATGTGTGTACGTAGCAGGCCATAAAATATTTGTTCCCTTCACTTTTTTCTTGGTGATACTGATGGTCTACTGAATGTTCCAATAGTCTTTTCTTACTTTAAATCTTATTTTTCATTGATTTAGATTATGAAATTGGAAATATATTAAAGAAAACAGAAAAGTTTCAAAAGAGCAAACTAACAAAATTTGTTGAGGAAAGAACTTTGGTAGTGTTCTTCAAATTGGTCATAACAGTGTTCCAGGAAACTAGTCCAATGGAAGATAGTGTAGGATTTGTACTATATCTTGACTGAAAAAAAAATTGAGTCAAAGGAGGTCAATAATGGGTCTTGGACTTTTTTTTTTCTAAAAATTCTTTTGAATTAGATAAACAAGGATTTTGTTTCAATAAAAGTTTAAAAAATTTGAGCTTGCCTATAAAAAGTGGATAACTTTAAAGTAGTCTAGAAGAAAACAACAGATTTCCTTAAGTAGCAATAAATAACAACATTCTAATTTGATATTTATTAAGAAAATTCATTTTAGCAATATTTAATTTATATGTCTATCATATACATATCATGTAAGTACAAATAATTATCCCAGGCATAATTCAAAACATAAAGTGTTTTTCTCTTTCTATTATTTCCATTGGAATTTTTCATCCATCTTTACTTCTCTTTCCTTGAATCCCTTGTCAGGTATCATTGACATTATTTCTACCTTGTTCACTTCTTTACCTCTATTCTGAAGGTCCTTTAGAATTAATTACTCTAAAAATATATTTTTTATTTCTTGAAATCAAATGTCTTAAACTATCTTCCTTTGTGAAGAGAGAAAGCAATTGATAAATTTGGTCTATTTATAGTAAGTCAAATTGAATGTTAATTTGGTGGCTCATGTTTTTCAAAACTATCAGGTATACTTATATATTTTATCTAAAGGATAAGGAGAAAGCAAAAATAAAAGGCATAGGAATGTTCATTTTTAGGGGAAAAGAAATCAGGAGCCCTTAAAACTAATGACACTCTTCAAAATTAGAGAGCCTGTCTGGTAAAGCAAGCTCTAGCTTCCATTATACTGAATTTGGGGCAGGGTTATCCTGTCTTTGTATGACCTAGGAGATGGGGAAAGTCTACTTGTGCAGCCATTTAGTGAATGTATTGTCTGTAATGTACTTAAAAACAATAATAAAAATAATGTAGCATGTATATGACAACCCCCCAAAATGTAGTGATAAACTACTCTTATCCAAACACCTCTCTGCTTGGCACAGTGCTAATTCAAGAAATATCTTAATTAGAATTTTAAATAGCCTTGAATCCTTCCAGAAGGAAGTAGTCCTAGGTCTTGACAGCTCCATGTCGCTTGCTTCTCAGAGAATCTACCCTAGCCATAACATTCTTCACCAGAGATTTAGAACTGAGGAGATCCTGGATACTATTTCAAAAGCACAAGGAAGAAATATTTTTTCCAAATGATATTCTACTAAATTTTAAAATTAGGATTTATGGTGGTAATGTTTTACTCGTGTCATATTATTTCCTTTTGCTTCTTGTGGGTTAAACATTTTGGTTTTGCGGGGCGCAGAGTGACCGTTCTAGTGAGCACGTTGTTTCCATGGTGAAATGCAAGCTGAGTTCCAAATACTACCTGATTTACAAAGGAATCTTCGAAACACAATAATTTTATACATTGGAGGATGCTTGTAAAAAGAAAAACTTAAATAACTTTTATATACCACATATCTGGCTTTTTCAAGTTTCTTGTAGATATTACATAACACTGAAAATAATTTTTTATAAAGCCAGGGATTTCAAGTATCCATTCTTTTACTCCAGAGCTTTATTGGATTCTCTCTGAAATCATAAATCTCAAATAAAAAATGCAAATGGAATTTATTGCTTCCAAATACTACCTCTATTTTGTGTTTACAGATTCTCCCAGTGCTTTAATAGTGCCACATACATCTCTCAGCATCTTAGGACCGTATATTTACAGCTCTGCTTATGAGAATATGGTTTTGATTGTGTTATTGAGTCTCTTTGGCCACTGTTGATTCTTCGTAGAGTTGTGATCAAGTGATTCAGTGTGGCTAATTTAATACAGCAAAAGAAGTACTTTTAAAAGTGTTATGGGGTGGCATATTTAGGTAATATACTCTAACACTCAAAGTTTATATTATGGGTTGAATTTTGTCCCTCTATCCCAATTCATATGTTGAAGTCCTAATTTCCAGTAAGTACCTCACAATGCGACTATACTTAGAAATATAGTAGGGTCTTTAGAGAGGCAAATACATTAAAATTAGATAATTAGAACAGGCCCTAATTCAATATGAATGGCATCCTTACAAAAAGAGAAGGTTAGGACACAGACACACACAGAGAAAGACATGTGAGGACATAGGAAAAAGGCAGCCATTTACAAACCATGGAGAATGGCTTCAGAAGAAACCAAACCTACCAACACCTTGATTCTAGATTTCTAGCCTCCAGGACTGTGAAAAAAAAAAAGAAATTCTGTGGTTTAAGCCGTCCATTCTGTGGTACTTTTCAAATTAATATAGTATCTAACAAATATTTGTTCAATTATTTTTTCATTCATTTATTCATTCAACACTTACATATGAACAACTAATATATGCCAGTTACCATGCTAGACTGTAGAACCCATGAATGAATGGGAATGATCCTTGTTGGTTTCAAACTAACAAGAAGAGTGTTAGTGGAGAAAGTCCATGGAATGCTGAATGGCAGGGGATGAGGACACTGAGATGGCTGGGGGGAAATCACCACTGTCTTTGCTGAACATTTGTTCTTGGTAGAGATAAAAAGACGACAGAAATAAAAGAATTCGAAGCCCACACTAATTAGAGCCAACAGCAGGCAAATGTGTAACTAAGATGATATACATTTGAATTAAAGTTCTTCAAAATTCAATGAATTAAAGTCATTTAAAAACACATACAATCTTTTGTATATACAAAGTTGATTCCTCTGATAAATCTTAGTGCAAATATTTATTTTTCTCTGTAATAGATTAATTTCTGATAAAACTTAATCCAATTTAATATATCATTTAAATTGTATTGTAAATATCCACAAACATTTTCTCTAAGGGAATTCTAATGATGAAATTTCCCTCTGTTTTTTCCAGATTTGGTTCTCAGACATGTGGTTAATTTAACATAATCATTGATAAAACATGTCAAGTGTACTCAGAGAGAGAGATGCTTAAAATGGATTTTATGACTTTCAAAATTACAAAGACTTTTTAAGTCTGTTTCCATCATTCTCACTGAATACCAAATTGTAACCACCAAAATTCTTGTACCTGGGGAAGTTGGCTAAAGTTAGGGCTTGGAGTTTAAACATTTTAAGAAGAGACAAAAGATGACTGCCATCTTGGTCCTTGACTGTCTCTAATTCTCATCTTCTCCTGACCATTTGTTTTTCTATGATCTTTCACATTCGCTCCTCTAGGATACCCTGGTGATCAAACCTTCGAAGGCCTAAATTTAGAGCTGTTAACAGAGGTTATAATAAACGAATCCAAGGTCAAGCTGAATGAGGGGATTCTTACTCTGTTTGCTGAAAAAGAAGGGAAAAATTATCTGCTCATTCAAAACCTCTCTCCTTACACACCAGCAGATGGGTTAGTATTATGATGGTGAAGTTCTTAAGTTTCCTTCTGTTATTACAACTCAGTCTGATTTTGAGTCTTCTGTCAGGAGAAAAAATACCGACTTCTTAATTTATGTGCAAAATGTCACATTTCAGTGAGATCAACTATGATTGTATCTTGGAGGAGGGGCTACGCACTGATTTGTGGTTAGGAGGGCATGGCTTCCTAGCTCCATAACTGCATGGTTCTGTGTATTAAATCATTTACACCATTTTTCTGAGATCCTCCTTCCTAAATAGTATAAAGGGAGATTTGAATGGGGTTATTCATAGAAATCCTACCACTTCTAACATTCTATCTTTTCTTACCTGGGATATTGTAATAACACCATTACACATCCTACATGAAAATATTTATTTTCAACCTCGAACAGTTCAATTAAGTTTCATGTTCCAGAAAGTTGGAATTTTTGTGGCTAAAAGAAGGTCCCTCACAGGACAGATAAAAAATGAGCTATAAAATAATATAACACTAACTTGTGCAAGCATATGTATCCAAATTCATGCAGTTGTAAGAAACAGAAAATCTTACCCAAACTTGATAAGCCAAAAATAAAGGGACTACGTGTTTAATTGGACTCCAACAACACAAGGATAGATTTAGTCTCAAGCTAATCTATACCCAACTAGTATGTCCAAGACTTAGAGCCACTTTCTTTATTTTTGGTGGTTGTTGCCAACCTCAGAAATTTCTCTTTGAATTTCACATTATCTGCCAAAAACTTACAAAACTTTCCCATCCTACGGAGAAGAAGTTCACGATCTTTGTGCCTTGAGCACATGCACACAATCACAAATACACCTGCACACAGGATTAAGTTCCATTGCTTGTGATTGACAAGATTTACCTAATGTTCCCATCTCTGAATGAATTGTGGTGGCCATGAGGACTAGAAATGTGGGTGGCTTTTAGGAAGAGGGAAGCAGGACATGAATGCTGAGAAGATAACCAACATTTGTCCCACTCTGGCATCTATGGACTTTTCCTTTCCTTTTCCAAATTCAAGTTTGTAGATGGTATAATAGGCAGAATAATGGCAAAGAATATAAGTATAGAGTCAGGGTAACTTGGAAGAAGGCACAAAGGTGATTTATGCTGTCATTTGTGTTATTTTCTTCACTGAGGATCTCTGATACAGCACAGGGGGCCAAATGGAGTTTTACAGTTAAGGGACATCAGTGTTTTCTACAGAATATTAAATTATATTCAGATTTTATTAGAATAGCTGATGGCAGGAAATTGCAAATAATTTGTAGCCATTTTGAGACTATTTAGAGTGTTTTTTAAAAAACTAATTGCTCGACTTGAAAATTAACCAGGAAATTAGCATCATATTATAAAACAGTTGATTATGGTCTTGTGGTTTCTCTTCCCTTTAGGAAAGAAATTTTGAAGTCCTTTTTTTTTTTATAGCCTAGTTTCTAGTTCATGTAAATATGCCTCTATTCTGCTGGCCAATAAACTATTTCAACTACTTTGCTTCTAATGGCATTTTTACAGCCCAATATTTTGCCTCATTATTTGATTTAGAAATTATATGATCCTTTGCATTGGTATGAAATACAATGATATCCAAATTCTGTCATAGAAAATCCTGACTGGCATTTCTGATTTCTAAGATCTTCTTTTATCACAATGAAATTTCATAATAATGAAAAATAATTATTTCAGTATATTATTTCAGTATTCTCCCTTAAATTCCCTAGGAAGAATAGTGAGGGTATATTGTTTGTGATGATGTAAGTTATGACAAAAAAATAAATAAATAAATCTCATTTATTGGACTTGTATTTATTTGACCATAGTACAATTTGATTTATGTAGATATAATCTGAATGCACAAGAGGAAAGATGATGATGTTAAAATGACAGGATTCTGTGCTGGTCTTATAACTCTCAGTGAAATCAACTCATAAATAATATAGATTCTTACACTTAGAAATTAATTTTAACTTTGATCTGATTTAATCTCTCCAATTAATTTAAGGATTATATTGTAATTCCTTCAGAAAATGGAAAATGAGTCTGACATGACCTGATAATCATATTATTAATCTATTGCCAGCATATAAAGCAATTAAGATAATTTAATAATTTCTTGTTTGCTACCCACCCTTTTTGGAAGTCTTTAACAAAAGTCCACTATTTACTACCTAATTGGGTCAGAATGTTACCTGAATTTTAAATTACATTTTAGTTACATTCAAATGCTAATTACGATGCCACTTGTTAAAATTTAAAACCAACGTTCTGTGTTTAGCCTGAAAAGCAGTAAATTAATTATTTTCAACAGTAGCATTTCTTCCGTCAGCACCCACTTCCCATCCTTCTGAGATTAGGGCCTAGATTTTCTTTGAGAGACTTTCCTGTTCTTGCTTATTTTTCTGTATTTCGTGTTAGTGACCCTACTCCAACTTCCAAAGGTAGGCATAACAGATCAGAGCCGAGGAGCAAAATGGAACATTCTGGGATTTCAATGAAACAGAAACTTCTCTTTCTTAAGGTTGCTTCTGAAAGGGGCTCCCTTTCCTTTCCGATAGAGTGACATAAAATATAAAATCTCAAGACAATGCATTCATTTTGATTTAGAAAAAAAGAACTCACTATTGCCAGTGAACCACCCCAAGAATCCCAAGAATGCTGTAAAAAGACAAAAAGCAGGGTTTTTTGTAATATTGGTTATATTTACTGCTACATTACTGCTATAGCAAACCATCCCTAAAATAAAATCTACTGGAGGTATTTTCAATCCCATGAGCCAATAAAATCCTTCTTTTTTTTTTTGGAGTTGGGGACCTACCAAGTAGAATCAATATTTGTTTTCAATTCTGTTTTCTCTCTTGAGGTAAATTTATACCAACAGATTGCATAAATCTTCAGTATACTATTCTATAAACTTTAATATCTACATATTCCTATATAATGCACCCCATAAGGGTATAACATCATTCTTATCAAAGTAATATTATGCCACTTTCTAGGCAATCTCCCAAGAAGTCAACAATTTACAGATTGCTCATAGCATACATGTTTTACTAATTTTAAAATTTCATATAAATGGAGCTATTCAGTATGAACTTTTTCGTATCTTTACAAATTGTTCATAGTATACATGTTTTATTAATTTTAAAATTTCATTAAATGGAGCTATTTAGTATGAATTTTTTTGTATCTTTTTGCTGTCAAAATATTGTTTTTAGATTCTCCATGTTTTTACGTGTATTAGCAGGTTGTTCCTTTTTTACTGCTAAGTAGTATTCTATTTTATGAATATGCCACAATTTGTTTTCCAACCTCCTGTTGATGTACATTTGGTTGTTTCCATTTAAATGCTCATAAAACTGCAATGAGCAATCACGAACATGTCTTCAGTGAGCATATGTTTTGCAACTGTTGTCCATTTGTTGCTTCTTGCTCTTTCTTTCTTTTTCTTTTCTTTCCTTCTTTTTCCTTTTTTCCCTCGCTTCTCATAGAGTATCAATTATACTATTTTTAACAATGTTTTTAATAGTTCCTCTAGAATTTGCCATATATTCAACTAAATCTAAATCCCCTTTTAAAGAACATAGTACTTCCCAGGCAGTGCCCCTGCTTCATAACAGAGTATTCCCGCTTCCTCTCCTATCCTTTGTAATACCGCTGTCATTCACTTCACTTATCCCTAAGGTAAGCTATAATCACCTGATACATTGTTGCTATTATTGTTTTGAATAAATTGTTATGTTATATCAATTACGATTAAGAAAAAGAAAGGATTTTATTTCATTACATTTAAACTTCTCAAATGCTCTTCCTTTCTTTATGTGGATCCACGTTTTGTTTTCCTTCTCCCTAAAGTACTTTTGTTAATAACATTTTTTGCTAGGCAAGTCTACTGGCAACAAATTCCCTCAATTTTTATTTCTCTGAGAGTCTTTTATTTCTCTTCCATTTTTGAAAGATAATTTCAATGGATACAAATTTCTAAGTTGGTGATTTTTTCTTTAACTACTTTAAATATTTAATTCTGTCCTCTTCTTGCTAGCATGGATTCTGAAGAAAAGTTTGATATAATTTTTTTCCATGTCTTAAATATAATGTAGTATCATGTATGAGATCCTGGAACAGAAAAGGAGCATTAGGGAAATATGGAGAAAACATTAATAATTATGGTTTAAGTTAATAATAGTGTATCAGTATTAGTTCATTAATTTTGACAAATGCATCATACTCGTGCAAGATTTTAATAATATACTGAGCATGAGATATAAGAGAATCTCTTTCCCTCTCTCTGTATTATCTTCAAAATAATTCTGTAAATCTAAAACTGTATAAAATTTTTAAAAAGTTTTTTAATTAATTGCTAATATATAATTGTGGTTATATTTCTGGACTCTGTTTTGTTCTATTAACTTTATTTAACTTCATATAAATTACATGCTCCCTTGATCACTGTAGTTTTGTAGTAAGTCTTAGATGTAGTTAGTATAAATCCTAATACTATTCTTCCTTCTGAAGATTGTTTTACTTAGTATGATTTTTTGCATTTTAATATAGATTTTAAACCATCTTATAAAGATTATAGTTTGAAAAAGATTACTGGAATTATAATTAGGATTAAGTTAAAGTTATGGAACTGTTGGGAGAGAATTGGTATCTTATTACAGTAAAATTGACTCTTATGAGTATTGTATATCTATCTGTTTATTTAGGTCTTCAATTAATCTCAGCAATATTCTATGGTATTCAGTGTAGCAGTCTTATACATCTTTTGTTAATTTCATTCCTAAATAGTTCATGATTTTAAATGCTACTATAAATGGATTTTTAACTTTTATTTTCAAATTACTTGCAGCTGACATAAAAATTCAATTGATTTTTGTATATTGACTTTATTCTGCAATCTTACTAAATTTACTTATGAGGTGGACTAGTTGCTTTGTAGATTCCTTAACATTTTCTAAACAGAAAAATCATGTCATATGTAAATAAAGCCAGTTTTCTTTTTCCTTTCAGCTTTATGTTTTTTATTAATTTTTTTTGTGTAATTGTACTGCTTAGAACAAACTTACTTAAGCTCAATGTTAAACAGCTGAGATAGGAGCAGATCTTACTTTTCTCACCGTTAGAGGAAGGTAGTTTAATGTTTTACCAGTTTGTTTTACAGCAGATTGGCTGCATTCCTCCAGTAGAGACTCCAGTTCCTTTGGTATCTCTCCGCTGCAATCATAGCTACTCTTCTCAGTGACTCCTCCCTTCTATTGGGCTAGGTTTAACTTCCTGCTGTTGCTAACTACTGGGGTGCTTCACCACTCCTCCTCGGTTCACTTAATCCTAAGCACTACTTTGTAACTAATCTCTTCATTAAATCTTTTTCAATTAACTCTTTTGAGTACACTATCTCGAGAGGTACCCAGATTCTGTGTGACACAGCACAATATAAAAATAATAATTTGATTTCTTATTCAGAAATAATTTTATTTTAGAGAGAACATAACTAGTCCTTTGATTCAGATGATTATTGAGATGAAATTATAAAGCAACTCTACTTTTGTTTTCAATTGTTCTTTGAAATGTTCTCTGAACAGCCAGGTTGTGTTGTGCAGGATGAAAACTTGGGTGGGCTCCATGACTTTCATGGCCACTCTAATATTAAAAACAATCCCATTTTAGTTGCAAAATAACTTCAATTCAGCAATTAAAATGGTAAGTCTCTGTTACTTCAAAACTTCAAATTCGTTTTAACATTAAAGGTATCACAGTCCCCTCCTCTGTTTTGTCCTGCTGTATGTGGGAAGTCTACATGTAGGGATGGAATCTGGTGGGCTAATCTCCTCTTTCCCCAGAGATGTTGACTCATGTTTACGTTTCTACATCTAATATCTGACCCTTCCCGTTTGGAGAGCTAAGTGGTAAAGAAGGAAAAGGCTATAAAAAGTTTTCTACTTTCCTAATACTGTTACGATCTGGTTTATCCTTTCTCCGAACATGGAAGATATTTAAAGTTGAATTGAATTTTTTGGGTTAAGTTTTCTTCTGAGACTTCCACCCATATTTCAGGGATTTCCTTGAAATCCTTGTGATTTCCTTGATGAGGGTGATGTTGTTTCTTGTTGGTTTATAGTTTACATTTCTTTCTATGATCCCTGGACATCTAGCAATAACTCTAGCATTTTTTTTTCTGAGATCTATTAACCAATTTAAATGGCCCTCCTTTAATGGGGTTGAAGACAAGCCTATAAATTATCTTGCTGGTTTGTGACTGAATTCTCGTCCGTGGAAATCACTTAACACATCCTTTCAACTTATTATTTTTGGAGTTTTACCACTTTCAAAAATGTAGTCCTCCTCTCTGCAGCCATAGATTTCTTTGTTCAATCTTTTGTCTTTCAGATTTTTATGTAAATCAAATACCTGACCGCTGTTTTCCCCAAATTCTACAGGATGCTTTTTAAGGTCTCAGAGAGTTTTCTTAGAATTGTCTTACCTGAGCTAATGATGAAAATCGGTAATCTCCCTTCCTCACTCTTGAGGGAGCTGAAATTCACAGAATAGTTCTTGCCAATGAATTTATTTTAAAAATCCTTCGCTCCACTCAATCTCTGACTTCTGACTCTCTTGAAGTATTGGTGTTGGTGGAAAGTTTAGCAGTTTTTGGACAATTTCTTTAAAATTTTGCATCACAGTATGGCATGTCACTTTAGAATATAGCATTTATTTTTTGTCTTGGTCCCTCATCAGAATCTTCCATTTGACATGCTGTTACATTCCATCTTCCTTATTGTCATTGCCACATTCTGCATCTTTCCTTACTCCTCCTTTTTTATGGAATAAGGCAATTCCTTTACTTTTTTATGTAATGGAAATTGTGTGCATTTTTGTTAGGGCTTTAATTCACTTTTCCCATATTGGAACTCTTCTCACAATACACTGGGACAGTTGCTCAAATTTTCTTCAAGCCATATTTTCCAGTTGGCTTTTGGTATAATTCGAGTCCCCTTTTTATGCCTTTTCAAGTCTGAGTCCAAACATGATGGCATATGAGAAAGAAAGATGAAGCACAATGGCATCTGAGTCAAAGCCTAACGGCATATGAGGAAGAAGAGTAGATAGAGGGAGATCAGAGACATTCTCCTTTTCTTTTCCTTCTAATCAGGTAGTGCTTCTGGTCTTCCAGGTTTTTCATCATAAAAGGTTTTACTCTTTTAACAACTAAGTTATATGTTAGTGTTTTGTCTTTCTGTTTTACAGAGTTAAAATTAACTGAATTTTTTTCGTTTGTTTTATCCCTTACTTGTGCCACTTGAGCCACTTGTACCAGCTTTAGGCAGTGTTTGAAGCCTGTCTTGCTCAGACAGAAGAAAAATCTTTCACGGACAGTCTGCCCACACTGGGAAGAACACTTAAAACAGAAGCAAAGAGTAGACAGCCAAGAGCCCCATCCCAGGACCAGTATCTGATTTTTCTCTGATTTATTGTTGTTTAAGCCTGCCCTGTTATATTTGATTCTGATACAATGGTCTGGTTTTATCGCCTAAAAAAACTTCTCCCATTGTTGTCTTGGGCTCAATTCTATTTGGAATCCTGGATTGCAGAGCACAGTTTTTTGAAAGCTGCAATTTAACAATAAAAACAAAAAAATCTACCTAACTAAATATTCATTTTGTAGTTAAAATAACAGAGCCTGTGTAGATTGAGGCTTACTCAAGGTCAGACTTGACGTACAAGTCAGTTATCCCTACTACCATGCAAGTATTATTTTCATTTCACCTTTTTGACCACTTCCTATATGTTTATAACTACTTTTGTTTGTGCCCGCCCTCTTGACTAATGTAAATTTTTAATTTCACACTTATCTATGTTCTCAGACCCCAGTTTTTATTGTCTGGCTTTCCCAATATAGACTCCAGGTCATTCATGCATTTAACCTTCATACATTTTCCTGTTCATTAACATTTGTTCTGAAGCCCCACTGATTGCAACTTATCTCCAGAATTCCTATCAGTGACCCTATATGCACTATCTCCCTCTCTTTCCCTCTGTCTCTCTCCATCAACACACAGATTTCTCCAGTTGTAACATTTTGTTTGGGCGACTTGCCTGCCCCTTTTTACAGCTGCTTCTAGATACTAGTCTCCTAAACACTAGTTCTTGATTTGTCACCGGGTCACCGGCACCTTCTTGATCGTCAGTAGGCAAATCACAAGAAATTTTGGAAAGTGATAGACTATGTTAATAAATTATGCACAAGGAAAGGGTTGCCAGATAAAATATAGAATGCCAAGTTATATTTGCATTTCAGATAGACATACTTACACTGAAAAATTATTCATTGTTTATCTGAAATTCAAATTTGACTGAGCATCCTATATTTTTGTTTTCTAAGTCTGGCAACCCTATAGAGAGAGCACTATTTGTTAAGAACTTTTTACCTCAATACAATCACATTATGTAATTTTCTTTTGTTTTTCTCTAAACTGTATTGTATCCAACTCTGTGTAGCTCTATTAGATTTACTTCCTATATGTTTTCCTTACATGGGTTTACTATTGCATAAGTACCTCCAAGGGCTATGGCTCTAGAAAATATAAGCTGACTATTGATCGACATAATTTCCTTGACTAAACCCTCTTCTGTTTGTTTTTGGCCTCATACAGAATTTACTGTTGGAGCTCTAGTTATTGCTCTGTGTCTCATCCCTGCATCACTTAGGGTTCCAGCAGAAAAAAGACGAGTCAAATCATTAAATGAAGAGAATTTTAATAAAAACACTTTTTTACAGAAGTATGGACAGGGTTAAGAGACCCAGGGAGTGGCAATAACTAACAACTGTTGACATTCCTGTGCCTGAAGGGGATGGTGCAGCTGGAATCCAGTGAGAGTTGTAGCTCGGGAAGAGAAGCCACCCATGAGGAACAGTGTGATGATTGAAGAAAGTATCTTTTGCTCCAACTGTGGCCCAAAGGGAGAACAATTATCCTGATCTCCTTCTCCTGCTCTCAGGACAATGTCGTCTTCCAGTTCGATCTCATCTCGAAGCCAGAAGACGGAGTCCACAGTGATGGAGATTATGGAGTCCCCATGGAGAGGGTGGACAATGAATCTGAAGAAAAATCAGCTCAAGGCAATCAAAGAAAGAGGGAAAATATTTAAATATTTAAATGTATCTATAAAAAATCATAGAAAAACTTTTTTTAAACATTAAACATCTAATTCCAGATGTGAAATGTGCAATGTATTTTTCATTAAATAGTAAGTGAACTGTTTAGGTTTTAGTTTAGACTTTCTCCATGAGTAGATTTTTGTTCATGATTGTAGATTTTCTGGTTGAGGAACTTACTATCTTTGTAAATATATTTTAAATGATAATATTCGGTGAGGGAGGTATAGAATAAACAGCTTCTGATGTTGATGGAACTGCAACTTTATACAACTATTGTGAAAAATAATTTGCCACTGTATCAAAAATTTAAATGTGTCTGGATCTATCTATATTCTGAAAGTCAATGTGTAGGAATTTATTCTAAGAAAATTACTAGACAAGTGCATCTGGTTCATGTAGATATAAAGATGTATCTATGAGAATCTTCGTTCTTGGGTGTAAAACTTAGAAGCAACTTAAATATGATAATAGATTATTTAAATAACTAAATTATAGTGCATCTGTTAAATACTATGCTGTCAAGTGCCTTTTAAAGAAAAATCATGAATGTGCATTATATATTTTAATTGAAAAACATTATAAAGTACTGTAGAATATAGAGTATAACCCCACTTGTGTTAGGAAAAAATTCCTGTGTGTACATAAGCCTAGAAAAATGATTAGAAAGAAACTTTTGAAAGCAGATGTCTCTTAGTGATAAGATAATGGGTGATTTTTACTTTCTTCTTTATACAATACTTTTTTAAAAATTCAGGTTTATTGTGCTATTCACCTGTTTTAGATGTACACTTGAATGGGCTCTGACAAATGTGTATTGCTGTGTATTCACCGCAATAGTTGAGATATAGAACATTTCCATCATCCCGATTAAGTTCGCATGTGCCTTTGGTAGCTAGTCCCCTCTCCCCACCCTGAACCCCTGGAAACTACTGATCAAATTTCTGTTCCTATAGTTTGCTTTTTCCTGAATGGTGCAAAAATGGAATCACAGAGTACACAGCCTTTTGTATTTAGTTTCTTTTATTTTGAGTAATGCTTTTCTTTCTTTCTTTCTGTGTTTTTTTTTTTTTGTTGTTGTTGTTGTTTCCCTTAAGACAGGGTCCCATTGTGTTGCCCAGGCTCTGGAGTGCAGTGGCATCATCATAGCTCACTATAATCTCAAATTCATGGGCTCAAGCAATCCTCCTGCCTTAGCGTCTCAAGTAGCTGTGACTACAGGTGTGCACCACCATGCCTGGCTAATTTTTAAAAATTTTTTGTAGAGACAGTCTGGGCTCTTGCTCTGTTCCTGAAGATGGTCTCAAACTCCTAGGCTCAAGTGATCATCCCCCCTGAGACTCACAAAGTGCAAGGACTGCAAGCATGAACCAGTGCACCTGGTCTGAATAATGCTTTTGAAGTTCATTTGTATTTTCATATATATGTCGTTTGTTCTTTTTTATTGCTGTATAGTATTCCATTGTATGGCTGCGTCACAATTTATTTATCCATTCACTAGTAGGTGGGCACTTAGGTTGTTCCCAGCATGGGGCTATTAAGAATAAAGCTGCTATAAACAGTAATGTCCAGGTTTTTGTGTAGGCAAATGTTTTCATTTCTCTTGGGCCAATACCTACACTAGAAGGTATGGATCATATCATAAGTATAGATTTCATCAAAAAAAACCTGTTGAATTCTTTTTAAAATAATGGTACCACTTTGCATGCCCATCAGTAATAAATGAGAGTTATCATTTATTTCTGTGAGGCAATGAAATATTTTTTATTAAAAAAATCTTGGAAAACTCAGTGTGAGAATAAACACATAATAAAAACCATTGACTATGTATAGTCTTGCTATGTTCAACTAAACTAAGAAATAGTGCAGTAAATTAAGACAATGTCAGGCAATTTTTAATCTTAAATTAATAATAATTATTGTACTAGTGATTTCTATTCACCAATCCTTATGAGCTATGTCTGATACTCAATCCGCTACCATATGAAGAAGACACTTAGAAATGTACCTTCTTGTAGGTTATAAATGTTATAAAAATTTTTCCCCTGTGTCTGTTTCTCCACACAGAACTTAATGCCTTTCTGATTGTAGGATTCCAAAGCTGTTGATTTCTGTTTCCCTAGTTCTGTTTCTTCCAGCACCAGACAGCACAGCAAAAGCTCAAGAAAACTTTCCTTTTTACTAATTTCTTTCTTCTTACTCAGCTTTTATTATAAAAACCTTCACTGTTTTATTGCCATCTGCTTTGCCTCCATTTTCCATTTCAAATTCTTTTTCCTTTTGTTAATCAGTCCTCACAGAAATGACTCAAAATTCCCATAGACTGAAAATGGAGTTTGTATACTAGGATGCTGTATGGATGAAATTTGCAGTTAAATATTATTATATTTTCTCATGACTTGCCAGGGTGCGTTTCAATTTCAAAGGGGGAAGATGAAGATAAATTGTGCAAGACTGATTTGCTTTATTCTCATCACCTTATTCATACAAGGATTTTGCTTTCCCTTTTATACTGTTGTCACTAAATTAATTGTTTATTTGTTTATCTTATATTTCATGAAAAGATATGCAGAGTAAGAAAAAGATATGCACAGAAAAAAAAAAAGAAGGACAAAAAAAAGAACTATGTCCTAACTATTTCAACAATTGAGATGGTTTTAGCTACCAGATCTGTGGCTCACTCTACCATTTACTAAATCATGCTTTGAAATTGATCATGGTCATTTCAAAGGGTCTTTAAAAGGTCATCATGCCCATGTCCCTGCCTCTAGTTAGAGTGTCACTTCTAATTATTAGGGGCAATGGGGCAAGAATAATTTTTAGGGACAGATAAAACCATCACATATAATCTATAACTTGCCCTCTAATCATCAACTGAGCTCTAGTTGTATAAATTACTTTTACTGAGTTCAGTATACATTTTATTAGCACTGTACCCCTTCTATTGCATAGAATGCATATAGCTAACCTATTAAGTAAAATCGCTTATAGATGTAAATTTTTTACGACTTTTTAAATGTTAATGTATGGCTTGTTAAATGTTAAAGTGGTAAATAGCTTCTAGGAGCTCATATGTACTAAATTTCATTTTGCAGCCCTCAGCATTTAAGGAAAGAACTCATAAGATATTTGTCAAGCTAAGATTTTTATAAACTTGTTGCTTTTAACATATGATTGTATAAAAGAAATTAGGGTAATTAGAAGATAATGTCAATGCCATATTAAAATGGCCACAGTCGCAGAACAGCAAGCATCTGTATGGAAGAAAAATATTATGAAATATAAGAATTATGAATTTTAGCTATTGCTACAAACTGAAAATATAGTTTTCTAGGTCGTTGTACCAGATCTATGTTCGTCTGCATAAGGCTGCACATAATTCCTATTTACATTAAATATTTATTGCAGATTGCTCTTACCACTGTCTCCATCACTCATGACACTAATAGCATAATCATATAATGAATGAAATCAGAGCTGAGAGAGATTTTTGATACTGAATCTCGTGGTCTTCAATGAAGGGTTGGAATTATATTTAACTGCAGGTGCTTCTGAAAAATACAGATGAATGACTTTCAACTACTGATTTATATTCTTGAGAGCTGAGGCCCAGTCATGTGTATTTTTTAAATGTGATCCAAATAATCTTGATATGCCCCCTACATTAAGAAACTTTTTATCCTTCTAATTTATAATTTATAAATACAAGTACCTATACCCAAATTTTAAAAGATTTACCCAATGTTAAAGAGCTAGTGAGGAGTAGAACTAAAATAAAAATTATTTCAGTCCCTATTTACCCACAAGGTAAAGGGTAGGTAGAGCAATTTCCAATCAAGGCCATGTTAACAGGGTATCAGGAGAGTGAGCACAAGCTTTTTTCCAATGCATGGATCCTTCCAGCCAGCAATGTTAATGGATAGAATAGTCAAGATAACATTGACATGTAATTACATAATTTATTATTCTGTCACTTTGCTATGGCTACCATTACAAAGTACTACATA